>JAMYXO010007870.1:0-11567 GCA_033310375.1 Conus canariensis
TGTTTTCCCTCGGGCTCATTTAAGTCACAGTCCTTGTTTTTGTCCTCGGCTTCGTGAAGTCACCCGTTGGGTTTTTGTTGTTCCCCGTGCCTCAGTGAAGTCACTGTTCCGTTTTTCGTTTGTTTTTTTCAAACGTGCTCAATGAAGTCACTGTGGTTGTTTTTGTTTTTTCGGGGTCAGTGGAAAGGGTTTCTGTCCCCTTTTTTCCTGTTTTCCCTTTTGCTCAGTGAAGGGCACTGTCCCCGGGGTTTTTTGTCCCTCGTGGTCATTTAAGTCCCCCGTCCCCGGGTTTTTTTTTCCCTTTTTCCCTCCTTCACTTCCTTTTTTTCCCCGCGCTCAGGGGGAAGTCAATGGGTTTTTGTTTTTTTGTTCCCCCGGCCCCAGTTTAAAATCACGGGGCCTTGTTTTTTTTTGTCCTCGTGGTCCGTCTCCCCAAAACCCTAGGATCAGTCTTTTCACGCTGGGGGCCTCAGCAGGCCACAGGGAGGGTGGTAATATTGAGGTCGCCCTTTTTGGGGCACCCAATCAGGGAGACACGGGGGACTGCCCAATGTCAAGGGGGGGCACCCGGGGGGGCCCTGAATTTGGGTTTAAATTTTTCCCGGGGAAACCCTTTTTGTCCTTTTTTTGTTTGATCGTGAATTTAAAACCCGGAATTTAAAAATAATGGGTACTTTTTAAGCTACAGAAATTTAATTTTTTTTTCCCATTCAAAAGCTAATTTTAGGGGGGGTTGGGCTCCCTTTCCCCGTCTACCCCCTGGGCAAAGAAAAACCCCCGGAGGGTACATACCCCTCCCCAGTACTGATCCCGGGGGAAAAAGCCCCCCGGGGGGATTTCATTTACCCGGGGGGTAAATATTTTAAACCGCCCCAGAAAAAAGCAGAAATGATCGGCAAACAGCCCCGGGGGGGGAGGTTTCAAACACCTGCCCGGAAAACCCGGGGGGTTAACCCCGGGACGACGGCCAAAAAAGTTCCCCGGGAGAAAATACATGGGGTGGAAACATCCCTTCTCCCTGAACTATCGGGCCCAAAGCCCCCCGGGGAAAACATTAAAACCTGCAAATTTCTGAACGGGAAAACCAAACCCCGGGAGATTACATTCCCCCCGCCAATGGGACTGATTTGGCAAACCAAACCGGGGGGAAAATACCCCAACCCCGCAGTTTCTTTACAGGAAATGGGGGGCAGGGGCTGTTCCCAAAAGGGCAAGGTTTTGAATTTGGGTGAGACGAAAAACCCTTGGGGGGAACTGAAAACACTTTAAAAGCCCCCCCGGCAAAATTGGGTTTTGGGGTGGACCAAAACCGGGGGAAAATTATTTTGGGGGAATGTTCGGTGAATGAACAGAGAAAGGTTGTTGGTGGAGGGGGGCCTAAGCCCCAAAAAAGTTTTTGGCCCTCGGGGGGGAAAGAATTTTGGGGGGATGTTTTTTTTTGGGGAATGGAAAAGGGTTTTGGTGTTGGGGTTTTGTGGGGGGGTGGTGGAAAGATTTGGGGGGGGTTTCCTGAAAACAGAGAGTTTGTGGGATGGACAGGGGCCCGGTTTAAGATTTGGGGGGAAAAAGTTCCCGGAAGGAAAAAAACAAAAAAAGGTTTTTGGGTGGGGGCCAGGAGACAAAAGGGGGGCCGGGGATTTATTTGGTGGGGGGGAAAATGTCGGTGGTTTAACCCGAAGGGGGGGGTGTTTTTGGGAAAAGGGACAAGGTGGGGATTGAAATTTTGGGGGGTGGGAATGTTTCGGGTTTCTTCTTATTCGGGAATTTGGGGGGGGTAAAAGGTTTTGGGTTTTGGGGGATTTCGCCGGGCGAAATATGAAAGAGGTTGTGGGGTGGACAGGCCCGGGGGGGATGAATTTTTGGGGGGAAATTTTTCCCCCGGGGGAATGAACAAGAAATTGGTTTTGGGTGGACAGGGGGGATGAAAATTTGGGGGAAGGGGAAAATGTTCGGCGTGGAACGGGTTGGTTGGGTTTTAAAAAGGGGGAAAGTTTTGTAATGTTCGGCGGGAAATGAAAAGAGTTTGTGGGGGGCGGGATGGCCGGGCCATGGATGATTTTGGGGGGAAAAGTTTGGTGAATTTAACAAGAGTTGGTGGGGGGACAAAAGGGCCCCGGGTGGGTTGGGGGAATTTTGTGGAAAGTTTAAAAAGGGGACTTGGGTTGGGTGGCAGGGTGATTTGGAAAAGTTCGGGAATTAACAAAAAGTTGTTGGGTTAGGAAGCGGGAAGGCCGGGGATTATGTTTTTGGGGGAAAAGTTTGGGTTTAAAGGCATTTGGGAAATAAAGGTGGGGGAAAAAATTTGGGGGGTGGAAAATGTTCGGGGAATGAACAAAAGAAATTTTTGGGTGGAAAAAAGGCCGGGGGGGGTGATTTGGGGGGAATGTTTGGTTGGAAATGAAAAGGGGGAGTTGTGGGGTGGACAAAACCCGGGGATGGGTTTGGGGGGGAAAAGTTCGGTGAATGAACAGAAGGGTTGGTTTGGGTTTGGGCAACCAGAAAAAAAAAGGGGGGTGGGGGAAGCTTTTTGGGGGGGAAAGTTCGGTGGTTTTTCGAAAAGGGGGGGGTTGGACGGGTTGGGGGGGTTGATTTTGGGGTGTTTGGAAAAGAACAAAAAGGGGTTGGGGAGAATGGAAGGTGGGGGGTGGGTTTGGTTTTTTGTAAAGAAAGGAAAAACCCCCGCACCAACCAAACAAATATTGGGCTATATTTTTAAATGGCCTTCAAATTTATACCCGAAAAAAAGTAAAAGCTAAAGGAAAACCCTTGAAATACCCCCCCCCCCCCCCCCCCCCCCCCATTAACCCCCCCCCCCCACCCCCCCCCCCCCCCCCCCCCCCCCCCCCCCCCCCCAATTTCCCAAACTTATCCTCAATAACACGCTACCACCCACCGACACTCGTCCCTCTTTTTTTTCTGAGGTGGCCCTCTTTGCCCCTCCAAAAAAGTTTTTTGGGGGGTTTGGGGAGGATTCAGCTTGGGGTTTCCCTTGAGGGCGAGGTAAGGACTTGGGAAAAAGGGACAGAAAAAATGAACCCAAGGGGGAAAAAACCCGAGGAAAAATTTCCCCTTTGGGGAGGGTAGCGTGTCTTCCAACCCTTTTCCCGGGGGAACAATGTGACGGGGAGTGAATCACAAAAGCGAAAGCAAAACACAGGAAAAATTTTATAACCTTTAAAAAAACTTAAAACACAAGCAAAAAAAAAAGCAAACAAACAAACAAAAACTTTCCATAAAGTTTATGGACGGGACTTTTTGTGCCCTCGGTCGTATCAAACTGGGAAAAAAATTCGAACTTTTATTTTAGTATCCAGCTTTGGGTTTAAAAAATTAACATTGTAAGATTTAAAAAACTTTTAAACTGGCCCCCAATTAATTAGTTTAACCATTGTGCAACTGCAAACGACAATTAAATTAAAAAAGGGGGCCTTTTACATTTCATGGAAAAAGGGGAAACCAGGGAAGGTCCATGGGCCGCGCAATTTTTTTTTTTTTTTTTTTTGTTCGTGAGAGGTTTTAGCGCCCCTTTGGGGGCCCTCCCCAAGGGGTTTTTTTGAAAGAGGGGAAAAATTGGGTTTGGGGGGGAAAGTGGGGAAGGGGGGGAAAGGGCCCCGGGGGGTAGTGGCCCCCCGGGGAGGGACGGGGTCTTCCCCCAATTTTTTAAAAAAGGAAAAGGAAAAAAGGGGGTGCGTAGGGAGGGGTTGGCAGGGGTGGAGGTGATGGGGGAGGGGGGACAGCCTTTTGGGCAGAAAATTTGGGTTCCCGTGCACTCCATTCTCTTTTTTACCCCCCAAACAAAAACCCTTTGGGGTTTTAAATTTTAAAGGGGAATTTTGTTTAGTATTCTCCACCAAAAACTTAACGCGTTTTTTCAACGGGGTTTTTTTTCCCGCCTGGAAACCCAATTTCCCATGAAAACCCCCCTTTTCCCCGGGGTTTTTTTGCCTGAACAACCCTCGTCTATGGCCCTTTCTTCATTTTGTGGCCGTTTCGTTTAAAAGAACACTTATTTTAGGCCATTGTCCCCCAAAGGGTAAACTCAGACTGGTTTTTTAGAAAATAAGGTGGGGAATGGGAAGTCTGATCCGGGGGTTTGGGCCCGATATTAAGACAAGTGTTTTGGAAAGAAGTGTAAGACAGAACTTGATCGTTTGGGAAGGGTCCAAAAACAGAGACCCCTTTCAAAGGTTTAAGGGTTTAAAATTTTAGACCAGGGGTTAGGGGTTAAAGGGGAAAGTATTGAGATTAGATCACCCCAAGGGGGGGGGGGGGTTAGGGGTCAGAAAAAAAAGGGCTAGTCCCGGGGGAAATTTAAAGGGGTGGGATATAAGAATTCCGTTAGTTTGTGTTGGGGGTTATGTTGGGGTTTTGGGGGTTTGGATTGGATTAGTTTTGGGACTGGGGCTTTCAGGACACACAGGGCCCCCAGGTGAAAGACCATAAGGGGCGCTGGAGAAATTTTTAAAACATCTTCCACAAAGGAGAGCTGGACTTGGGGGAATCATAGAGCCGCCCGGGACCAAAGACCCTTTGCCAGGACACCCAAACCCCAGCAACCGGGGGGAAATCTCTTTCATCCTGGACAAAAGCAGCGATGATACAGGGGGGGGGCGGGTTTTTGCTTATCAAGTACTTCGGGCCCCCTTCTTTTTTCCCCCCCATTGGTCCACCCCCCCCTTTCCCCCCTCCCCCCCCCCCTTTTCCCCCCCTCAGTCGGTCAAGTCTTTGGGGCCCTGGGTATGGCCCAAAATTTTCCCCGTGGACATTGTTTTTCACCATTTTGTCTGCTTTACAAGGGCCCCCCCCTCCGGGGGCCTCATCGGGGAACCCCGACAAAGGGGGGGGGAGGGGCCCGATTAATTGTTTGGGGACCCAAGTTCCCGTTTGATTAAAAACCCCAAGGGAAGTTTTTTGGGGGACCTCCTTTTGTTTGGTTTTTCGTTCCTTTTTTTTCCGGCTTCTAAAAAGGGGGAAAATTGGGTTTTTTGTGTTTGGGGTGTTTTTTTTCCGCCCTGTTATGGGGAAGGGGGTAGGTAGAGGGTATGAGTTTTGGGTTTTGTTTCGGGGTTTCCCTTTTTTTGGATGTCCCTTTTAAACTCTGTCCCCTGGGCTGTCTTTTTCCTTACTTTCCCCTTTTGTCTGTCTGTCTTCCGTCTTCCCGTTTTCCCCCCCTTTTTCTATCCCCCTTCTTCTCTCTCTTTTCTTTTTACTCTTTTCTTTTTCTCTTCTTCTTCTTTTTTTTTTTTTCTTCTTCTTCTTCTTCTTCCCTTCTTCTTCTGCCCCCTCCCCCCCCTCCCCCTCTTCTCTCCCCCTCTCAAGTTTATTATGGAAAAACCCCCTTTTCTCAACCAAAACCTCCCACTCCCTCCATTTTAAAACCGGCCCCTTTGCCTTCTCCTCGCCCTCCCCCTCCCCCGTTCACCCCTCCCCCCCTTCCCCCAACCCCCCCCCCCCCCCTCTACCCCCTGCCTTAACTCCCGAGAGTCCCCTGCATGGGGGGAAAAGACAAAAGTTTTGTCCCCAAGGGAGAACGTGTTTCCCTCCCTGTGTGTTGCTGGGACCCCCTTTTTAAAATTTCCAAAAGTCCCGATTTGGGAGACCCCTGTTTTTCTTTCTTCTTTCTGGCCTAAGGGGAACTGAATCTGAACCCTTTTTGCCCCCTCGTAGTTTTTTTTGGGGGAAAGGGGAGAAAAGTGGTGTGTTTGGGGGTGTGGTGTTTGTGGGGTTGGTGTGGTGTGTTGTGCGTGTGTTTGTGGGGTGTGTTGGTGTGTGTGTGTGGGTTGTTTGGGTGTGTGTGTGTGTGTGCATGGGGATGGGGGGAGGTGTTGGGAAAAAAATTTGGAAGGGGTTTTAAAAGGGGTGAGGGGGGTGGAGGTGGAGGGGGGGAGGGGAGGGGGGGGGGGGGGGGGGGGGGGGCGTGTGGAAGGGGGCAAGACCGAGGGGGAAAGGGAGGGGATAAAGGAGGGGGCGGGGGTGAGTTCCCGGTTTTCTAAATAATGAAGAACCAAAACAAGGCCTGCCCGGGGTTTGAAAAGGGAAAAAAGGGAAAAGGGAAAAATGCTCCTGTGACGATGATTTTTGATGACGATGACCGGATGACGATGACGATGAGAAAGATGATGGGTGATGATGATGATGATATGACGACGATGATGTTGACGATGATGATGGGAAAGACGACGACGATTTACGAGACGATGATTTATGATTTTGGGGATGATGATGATGATTTATTATGATTAAAAGGGTGCGATATGGTTTACGACGACGACGACGGGTGATGATGATGGTGATGGGTGGGTGAAGGATGAAACGAAATAAAATAAACAAAAAAAACAAAAAAAAAAGACGATGATGAGGGTTGATAACAATGATAAGGGATAATTGGGTGGGCCAAAGGTTTTAAAGCAAAATAGAAGAAGGGGGGAAAAGAAAGTGGGGTGGGGGACAAAGTTTTCAAGGAGGGGAAGCCAACGTTTTTTGGGAGAAAGGGTTTCCCTGGGCGAATGGAAGGGGGTGTGGGATGCTCTCTCTGTCCTGTCTCCCCCTTTTCTCTCCCTCTCTCCCCTTTTGTCTGACTGTCGGTCTGTCTGTCTTTCCCCTCTCTCTTCCTCTCTCTCCCCTCTTCCCTCTCTTTTCCCCATTTTTTTTTTAGGGAAAATGGGGGCCCGAAAGACCCGCAATGGATTGGCCCCGCTAAGGGGAGGTTGTTAATTTAGTTTGATTCCCCCTGTAATTTCAGGGCTCTTGGGGATGATGGAACACACCCCACTGGGCCTGGTGAGACACACTCGGAGACAATGGAACAGGGGCTCACAGCAAAAAAAGAGAGAAGAGAGGGGAGAGGAAAAAGAGGGGGGGAGAGGGGGAGGAGGGGAAGGGGGATGAGACCCCGAGAGGAAAAAAAAAGAAGAAAGGGGGAGAGAGAGAGGCAGACAGACAAAAGAGAAAAAGAAGAGTTTAGAGAGGAGGCAGACAAAAAGAGGGGGGAGAGAAGAAGAGAGAAGGGGAGGACAGACAAGACAAACAGAAAAAGGGCAGACAGCACAAAAAGGGAGGGGACAGAAAGACAGGGGCAATGGGGAAAAAGAGGGGCGCGCCGGGGGGCGCCGCGCCGGCGCGAAAAAACCCCCACACACACACACACACACACAAACCCCCACACACACACCCCACACACACACCACACATTATATAAACACACCCCGCACACGGCACCACACACACACACACACACACACACCCCACCCCAAAACACACACACCCCCACACACCACCCACACACACACACACTTGGGGTTTGGATACCAAATGCCATTCCCATGCACATAAGCCGGGGGGGGCCACACATGCATGATTTGTGTTTAGTTTATTGAAGTTTACAAAATGTTTATCCAAGAAGATAGTACTGTTTATTGTGATGACAACAGGCACGATGGAAGGTTTTACATCCATTGTTATGACCCAAAGGTCACGGTTTGGAAAACCCCACGGAAAAATTTCTCCGGGGAAATGATTTTTTGTTTCCGGAAAGATCAAATTTATGTCTTGGTAACAAAAACCTTTGGTTTTACCCCAAAATCTTCAAGACTGGGGGTTTTGAAACGGTTGTAAGTAGGTTTTTGGGCAGTTTTTTTTTTCAAAACCCCTTTATACGTTAATATGCCCCTTTTTTTAAGGAAAGGTTTCAGATAAAAGTTGGGAATTTTTAAAATGCCAATTTTTTTTTGTTTCCATTCTGTGATAACAAAGGGAAGGAAAGGAGAGAGATTAGAGACGAAGACATACAGAGACAGGAGACAGAAAACAGACAGACAGACAGAAAAGAAAAGGGCCAACAGACAAAAAAAGGAAGAGAGGAGAGGGGAGAAGGGGGGAGTGGGGGAGGGGGGGGAAGGAGAGAGGGGAGGGTAAAAGAATGAATAATTCTTTTTTTTAAAGAGAGTAAATTAAAAATTTAAAATTTAAACTAAATACTTTTTTTTTTGCATCCAGTCCTCTGGACAATAGAATGCGGGGCAAATGCGAAAAGAGAGAGAGAGAAGAAGGAAAAAGAGGGGGGAGGGGGGAGAGAGGGGGAGAGAGAGAGGGGGAGGGGGAGAGTAAAAAAGAGAGAGGGGAGAGAGGGGAGAGAAAGAGAAACCATTTAAAAAATGGGCACGGGGGGGGAACACTTTTACTGGGGAAAATTTGGGGGGAAGGGGGGGGGGGGTTTGGGCCCTCCCAAAAATGGGGGTAAAATCTGGCCGGAATTCATTTCCCCCCTTTTAGGGTTTCCCCCCGATTTAAAGCCAGCAGAGACATTTTTTTTTTTTTGGGTTTAATTTTCCTTTTTGGGCCCAAAAATTGGAAAAATTTATTCCCCTCCACCCCGGGCCCCGCCCCCCCTGTCTTTGTCCCGTAAAAAGGACACAGGACCGGTTCCGATTTTGAGGAACCGGGTTTTTGAGGGGCAGGCTTTCCCTCGCGAGATTGGCCCGGAGGAGATTTTAAGTCTGGTTTTTCAAAATTTTTTTTGGGTTTTTTTTGGGTTTAAATCTGAGAAAATTTTTGTTTTTCTTTTCCATTTTCATCATCATCATCATATCATCCTCATCATTATCACTCCAGTCGTGAAAGGTTTTTTATCTTTTTTCATGTCATCATCAACATCATCAACATCCCTTATCAATCCGTCTAAGAATGGTTTCCCTCTTGTCCCTTGTCCCCTTCCCAAAATCCATCATCATCATTATCAAAAACCTTTCTGTGAATTGGGACCATTTTTGTCACTGGGCCAACCCTCAACAATATCGTCATTTATCATCATCATCATCTTTTTATCCCTCATCATCATCATCATCCATCATCATCATCTCAACCACCACCAACCCTCATCATATCACCATCATCATCATCAAACAAAAATCATATCATCTTTTTCTCCCTCATCATCATCAAATCTTTATCATCACCAGCCAAACAACAGCCTTTTCTTATTTCCCCCCTTTTTTTTTTGATCTTCTTCTTTTTCTTGTTTTTTGTTGTTTTGTTCTTGTTTTTTTTCTTCTTTTTCCTTTCCTTCTTCTTCTTCTTCTTCTTTTTTTCTTTTTCTTCTTCCCTTCTTCCTCCCCTTCTTTTCTTCTTCTTTCTTCTTCTTCTTTTTCTTCTTTCTTCTTCTTCTTTTCCCCCTCCTCCCCCCTTTTCCCCCTTTCCCCCTCCTCCTTTCCTTTTCCCCCTCCCCCCTCCTCCTTTTTCTTCTTCTTTTTCTCTTTTCTTCCTTTTTCTTCTTCTTCTTCTTCTTTTTCTTCTTTTTTTCTTCTTCTTCTTCTTATTTTTTTCTTCTTTTTCCTCTTTTCTCGTCATGTCTTCCCTTTTTTCTTTACCTTTTCGTCATTCCCCCTCATCCTTAGCCCCCAAATTTTCCTTTTTTCCTTTTCCCCCCTTTCCTCGTCCTCCTCCCCCTCCCCTTCCTCCTCCCATTTCTTTTTAAGTTTTCCTTGCCTAATCTAGTACGCCCAAACTTTAGCATGGAATAAAATTGAAAAAAATGAGCAAACAAAAAAACCCCCAATGCAATTTATGCGTCCAATATAACAAAGAATATGTACTTTTGCATGACTCATTCCCCGCCCCCCACAAACGGGCCCCTTTCCCCCCTTGTGAAAATATACTCGCGCCCGGGGCTTTACCAAAAACACACACACACACACACACCCCACCACAAAACCCCAACACACCCCAAAACAAAACCCACAAAAACACACACGCACTCACGCACGCACGCACCCCACGCACGGCAAAACACCCCAACACACACACAACCCACACACCCCACTAAAACCCCGGGGGGGGGACGATTGAGAGGTTGGGGAAACTGCGTGCCCAATAAACAGGGGCAGTCCGGGCCTTTTTCCCCCAAAAAGGAGCAAGGCCCAACCCGAGAGGCCCCCCAAAAAGGGGGCATGCGGATGAGCCACCTCCGGGGGGACATTGCCATGTTTCCCCCACCCCCACCCCCCCCCTTTTCCCCCTCCTCCTTTTTCCTGCTCACCCATTTTTCCCCTATTTCTCCAAAGCGCTGTGGGATGAAGTGGAGGGGGGGGGGATTGGGGAAAAATGGGAGGGGAAAGGAGGGGAAAGGGGGGGAGGGGGAAGGGGTTTATTGGGGGCCCCGGGCCCAAGAGGGGGGGCAGGGCGTCCCGTCTTAAAAATGGTTTTGGGAACCCAAAAGAAGGGCTTTGGCCCTCTGTCATGGTGGACCGCCCCCCCTTTACCCCCCCCCCCCCCCCCCCCCCCCCCCCCCCCCCCCCCCCACCCCACCCTACCCCCCCTCCCCCCCCCACCCTTTTTTCCCCCCCCCATCCTTTCCCTTCCCCCTCGTTTTGGGCCCCCCTCCCTCCCCCAAAACCCCAAAACCCCTCCACCCCCTTCCATTTTTCATCTAGCAATCTTGTCCCCTGGGTTCTTTTCCCGTTTTTTTGCCCCCCCTTTTCTTTGTTAATTCCCTTCTTTTGTCCCCGTGAGTCCGGCCTTTTCCCGGTTTTCCCTCGCTTTTTCTGTCTGTCTGTCCTCTGTCCCGTCTTTTCCTGTCCCATCTGTCCCTTTTTATCATCCTCATCATCATCATCATCTTTATCTTTATCATTTAACATCAAACTTCTTCTTCTTCTTTCTTCTTTTTCTTCTTCTTTTCTTCTTCTTTTCTTCTTCTTTTTCGTCGTCGTCGTCGTCGTCGCGCGGGCCCTCGCGTCGTCGTCCCTCTTCCCTCGGCGTCAAAATCCGTCGTCGTCATCGTCGTTTTTGTTTTTTTTTTCTGTTTCTTGTTTTTTTCCCGTTTTTGTCTGTCTGCCTAAGACCCCCCCCCCCCCCCCCCCCCCCTCCCCCCCCCCCCCTCTCTCTCTCTTTCCCGCTGTTTTGTCTCTCCCCTCTCTGGCCTGTCTCTCTTCTGAACTAAATTTTTTTTGCTTCCCGGGGTCTCTTCCTTACACCCTCCCCCAAAACCCAAACCCCCCCTCCCCACCTCCCATCACCCACCAAACCCCCCCCTCCCCGGTCCCCCACCCCTCCTCCGGCCTTTCTTTTCTAAATCTTCGAAGTACCTCAGGGGGTGCAGAGGGGGGAGGGGGGGGTTTGGGGGTGGGAAAAAATTAAGGGTGATTCCTGGGTGTCGCCAGACCCCTTGGAACCCCTTGCTGACCCCTCAGGTCTTCCCTTTTTCCCGTTCATCAATCTATTCCCGCCCCCTGCTGTTTGGCCTGTGAATGGTGGACGGGGTACAGTTTGCATCTATTCAGCCCGTGCTGTGGGTCTTTGAATGGGTTGGAAAGGGGGTACAGATTAGCAGGGCAAATTTTGCCGGGGCTGTAGGCCTGTGAAATTTGGGGGACGGTTACAGATAGGGAGGGCTTTTTTCCCCCCCGGGTGGCCCGGTTTGCCCCCTGTGAATGGTGGACGGTGTACAGAAAAGGATTTTATTTCCGCCGTTTCTTTTTTTGTTGGCCGGAATGGGGGACCGGGGTTGGTACGATCGTTATTCCGGGCCGGTGCGGGGCCGGATTTGGTGGACGGGTGTCATAAGGGAAGCC
>JAMYXO010007871.1:0-11566 GCA_033310375.1 Conus canariensis
GTTGACAGCATTGGTTGTCCACATGTTGTGGTGCGGCGGAAGAGGACGTTTTGCAAAAGTTGAACATGATACGTCTGTAGGAAAGTGCGCTGTGACTTTTGACGTTTTTCAACATTTTTTTCACCTGTCTTTTCAAAGGGCTGCCACAATGTGGATGATGAGCTGGGAGAAGTGGACTTGCGAGTGAGTGGTGACTGATTGTGACGGGTACGGTTGGAAGTCCTAGTTGAATCAGTTGAGGGGTTTTTACCCTTGGGACTTTCACTGGCCCTGTCACGATTGGAAGTCATTCCAACTTTGTCAGCGACAGGACTGTTACTCGCCCTGTAACGAATAGGAGTCATTCCTTGGCAGCCATTGCTCTCCCAGTGAACCACAGGAGTCATTTTGCACAGAGAATCTCCTGCCTTGTGGCCATCTTTGTAGCACTGGCCACATTTCACTGGTCTGTCACAGCCTAAGGACCAGTACCCCTTATGAAGGCATCTGCTGCACTGGGAGTCTGTTTCTCTCCTGGCAGACTTCTGCTGTAAGTTATTGTATAGCGATACCCTAAATGGTCCTATTTCTGAGAATGTTGGGAGGGAAACATGTGGAATATTAATATACATGGATCTTCAACCTATATCCCACCTTGTTTGTTTTCTGTTAGTGTCCCTGTCTCTCTCTGCGATAAGTTTTGACTGCACATTGGTGTTCAGACGTTTGATGGAATGTAAAATATCATCATAGGAGAAAGAGAGAGGGACATTACTAATGGTGAACTTTGTAGCTGGAATCTCTCGCTCTTGCCGATCAGAAGTGACAATGAAGGAATTTTTTCTTCACTTCCACCAATGCCTGTCTAATGACAATCTCCTGTATCAGTCTGTTTTCTGGCTTCTGACGTGTTAAATTAAAGCTTTGTTAACCGATTCATGATGGCATACATACCAAACAAAATAAGTTACGGTACACGTAGAAACAAATGTGAAGAAACTCACGACAATAACGAGAGTACATAATTAAATGGGGTATGAAGTAGCAGCACGCAGTATTCCCTGTGATTCATAAAGTAGAAAGAAACTCGTGGAGAGCGTGGCAGCAGAGAGTCCTCAGAAGAGAAGCCCCCTTCAAGCAAGTGTTTCGGCCCTTATCTCCTGACACTCTAGGGGGGTTGGGCCACACCCGGTTCATGACTCCGGATGTCCCTCTGCTGCCCCCCTTTTTTTTTTCCCCATCTTGGGACGAGCCATGGCTGGGATTCGAACCCATGACCCTCTGGACATGCTCATTTTCCACTTAATGACTCGCGCTTTAACCACTGAGCCACAGGACACCTGATATTTGTAGGGAAATTAAGCCTTATGAAGTTCACTTTTGTTCCTCCTTGACCAGATCCAGCTTGAACACCTCTCTGCCGCTTCTGCCATTGCTTTCAGGGCTCTGGTTTTTTTCCCTCCCTGCAACTGAGAGCTGTTTCATGAGGCTGTATGCAGACGTTCCTACAAACCCCCTAGCTCCAATTTCTGCAGTGAGGACTTTGACCTGATAGCCTTCTCTCCTCAGGCTGTTTGCCAGATCAGCATACTTTTCAGTCTTGTAGATGTGAGCTGCCTCCATTTTGTTCTCATATGGCACCGTGAGCTCGATCATGATCAGCTGCTTGGTTGACTTAGAGTGGACTACTATGTCTGGTCTCATGCCACTCTTGCTGATGATCTCTGGGTGACTCTTCCATTCTGGGAGGTCTGCAGTGCACTCCTAGTCATCTGCCCCGTCCAGCAGACTCTGCCTGCATGTTTCGAGTGGCACTGTTGTTCTTGGCCATGATTTGCTGCCTCCTGCCGTGAAGAATGTTGCGGGTGCTTTTGGAGTCCTGATTTTCCCTTTTGTGGTGTTGGTACTAGCCCAGACTACTTGTACAATCTCTTTGAGCACTTGGTTGTGCCTCCATGTGTACCTTCCTTGAGCCAGGGCTACTTTACATGAGCTTAGGACATGCTCCACTGTTTGTTTTTCATGGCAGAGGGGGCATGCAGGATCGTCTGTTTTCCCCCATTTCACCAGGTTTGCATTTGAGGGCAGAAGGTCATATGCAGATCTGAGAATGAAGCTGATCCTGAGAGGGGCCATGTGCCAAATGTCATTCCAAGTGAGACTTCTTTGGAGTGCATTCTCCCACGTTGTCCATTGCCCTTGCTGGCTCTGCTGGACTGCTTTTTGGAGTCTTTTTTGGTCTTCTTCTTTTCTCATCTCCTGAATCATCATGTCTCTTTTGGCTTTTCCTTTGGCCTTTGACCACCATTCAGTTTTGGTCACCCCCAGTCCTTGTCTGTTGGTCTGTGTGTGTCCTGTTATTTCTCTGATCTTGAGACTTTCTTTTGCAGAATCCATCGCCTCTTGAACTTTCCATTTTCTGCCTGTCTTCAGCTGGGGCTTGATTGCTTCTACCACCTTGTCTCCTGAGTCCTCCAGCATGCTTTGAAGTCTGATCTTCCCTGCTTTGTATTCCTCCAGGATGGATTTCAGTGGTAGTTTCAGCTTTGCTTGGTGACAGTACAGCGCTATGTCAGTCAGACAGGGTGGGACACCAAGCCATTTCCTTGTGAACTTGTTGATTTTGGCTTCCATTGCCTCCACTATGCTGGTGCAGATGTCGTATATCATCAGAGGCCATAGGAGCTTTGGTATCAGCATGAACTGCAGACACCAGACCTTGTATTTGCCAGGGAGCCCACACTGGTCAATGGTCTCCAAGCCTTCCTCCGCCATCTGCTTGGTTTCTTTTGCTCTTTGTGTGTCTTTCAGCGTATCATCATACCATCTTCCAAGGCTCTTGACTGGTTCTTCTGTGACTGTTGGAATGGCCTGGATGGCAACACTGAAGACCACAGATCCGGCCACTTTTCCTTTCCTCAGTGAGAGACTCCGTGATTTCTTTGGCTTGAACTTCATTCTGGATGAGGCAACTATGTCGTCCAGCCTCTCCAGCACATGACGTGTCTCGTCTTCTCTGGATGAAATCACTGTAGTGTCATCCATGAAGGCCTTGAGAGGAAGCATCTTGCATCCATCGCCAAGGTCTGTTTGTCTCGCGTTGTTTGTTGCTGCTTTCAAGATGAGTTCCATTGCCAGCACGAACAGTATTGAGGAAATTGCACAGCCCATTGCAATACCCACTTCCAAGTTGATCCAGTCTGTTGTGTACTCCTTGGTAGAGAACCGCATTGAGAAGCCATTGAAGTACTTCTTGAGCATGTCGCGGATGTTCTTTGGCACATGGTACATCTCAAGAGCCAACTGTATCATCTCATGGGGCACAGAGCCATATGCGTTTGCCAGATCAAGCCACACTACGTCCAGGTCTCTCTTTTCTGTTTTTGCTTTTTGGATTGCGTCCCAGATCATTGTGGCGTGTTCTACACAGCCAGCCACGCCTGGGATGCCACCTTTCTGGACTGACACATCCAAGTACTTGTTTTCCATCAGGTACTTGGTCAGCCTTGCTGCCATGACAGAGAAGAAGATTTTCCCTTCGACGTTCAGTAGTGATATTGGCCTGAACTGGCTGATGTCACTTGAGTTTTGCTCTTTGGGGATGTACACACCATCTGCCGTCATCCACTGGCCGCTGATCTTCTGGTTTCTCCAAGCCGATCGCAGCAGCCTGTGGAGCCACTCCAGCACCTTGGGACATTTCTTGTAAAGCTGGTAAGGTATTCCGTTTGGCCCTGGTGATGATTTGGCTCTGGCTTTGTCGACCACCTTCTTGATTTCCGCCAACGTTGGAGGCTTGCCATTGAACTGTTCCTCAGGGTTGGTTGGCCACACCAGACCTTGAATGTCGAGTGGTGCTTTGCTCTGTGGGTCAGAGTATGTTTTCCTCAGATGCTGCTCAAGAACTCCTTTGTCCACACTTAGGGTCCCAGATTTTGGCTGCTCAAACAGTGTTCTGGCAAACTGGTCTCTGAAGAAGCGCTCTTGTGTCTTCTTCTTTTTGCTCTTCCTCTTCCTCGCAGATTCCACTTTGCTGAGGGCGCTGTGTTTTTCTTTCAGGTCATTCCACAGTTTTTCCAAGCCTTGTTTTTCAGCTGGCAATGCGGTCTTCATTTGCATCTTGAGGTTTTTCTTTTGGACCCTGATCTTGTCCATCTTTTCTTGGCGTCTGGATTTCTTTGGAGGTGTTTTCTCTTGGGTAGTTTTGCTCCATAGGCGTCTCTACATGTGGCATACACAATGTCCCCATATGTGGCTAGTTTGTGTTCCAGGGTGCTTTTCCCTATCAGTGCATCGAGTCTTTGGACGATTTTTGCATCCAGTTTCTCCCAATCTTCAGTTTCGTTTGCTCGTGGCAGGTTGAGTTTCAGGCGCCTGGCATCGAGGGCCTGTGCAAATTCCTCATCCGAACCAACAGCGTGGATGTCCTTGGCACTGTGGTTTAAATCCTGACCTTGGTCTTCCGACGTCTTATCTGCTGATGCAGTGCGCTGCTGCTCATTCAGATGAGTCTTCACACATCCCATCTTTGTTCTGTGGATCTTCATGCCACGGGTGGTAGCGAAACGCTTTCCACAGACACATGGATATTCCATTTGGTCCATGTTCATAGTCCGTTTGGGATTTGCAGTCATGATTGGTTGAGCACCGATGGATTCATCATTCTCTTCCCCTTTCGGTGAATCCTGGGAGCATCTTTTCCTTTTATTCTTAGTAGCCACATGTTTAAGGCAAAGTGGGGAGCCAGCCCACAGCGCCCTTGGTTCTGGTCTTTCCCAGTGTCCTCCGGTCTTTCCCGGACGTCCTCCGGCCTATTCCCGGAAGTCAATGGTTTACCCATGCATCAGTAGAAAGAAACTCGTGGAGAGCGTGGCAGCAGAGAGTCCTCAGAAGAGAAGCCCCCTTCAAGCAAGTGTTTCGGCCCTTATCTCCTGACACTCTAGGGGGGTTGGGCCACACCCGGTTCATGACTCCGGATGTCCCTCTGCTGCCCCTTTTTTTTTCCCCATCTTGGGACGAGCCATGGCTGGGATTCGAACCCATGACCCTCTGGACATGCTCATTTTCCACTTAATGACTCGCGCTTTAACCACTGAGCCACAGGGACACCTGATATTTGTAGGGAAATTAAGCCTTATGAAGTTCACTTTTGTTCCTCCTTGACCAGATCCAGCTTGAACACCTCTCTGCCGCTTCTGCCATTGCTTTCAGGGCTCTGGTTTTTTCCCTCCCTGCAACTGAGAGCTGTTTCATGAGGCTGTATGCAGACGTTCCTACAAACCCCCTAGCTCCAATTTCTGCAGTGAGGACTTTGACCTGATAGCCTTCTCTCCTCAGGCTGTTTGCCAGATCAGCATACTTTTCAGTCTTGTAGATGTGAGCTGCCTCCATTCTGTTCTCATATGGCACCGTGAGCTCGATCATGATCAGCTGCTTGGTTGACTTAGAGTGGACTACTATGTCTTGTCTCATGCCACTCTTGCTGATGATCTCTGGGTGACTCTTCCATTCTGGGAGGTCTGCAGTGCACTCCCAGTCATCTGCCCCGTCCAGCAGACTCTGCCTGCATGTTTCGAGTGGCACTGTTGTTCTTGGCCATGATTTGCTGCCTCCTGCCGTGAAGAATGTTGCGGGTGCTTTTGGAGTCCTGATTTTCCCTTTTGTGGTGTTGGTACTAGCCCAGACTACTTGTACAATCTCTTTGAGCACTTGGTTGTGCCTCCATGTGTACCTTCCTTGAGCCAGGGCTACTTTACATGAGCTTAGGACATGCTCCACTGGTTTTTTTTTCATGGCAGAGGGGGCATGCAGGATCGTCTGTTTTCCCCCATTTCACCAGGTTTGCATTTGAGGGCAGAAGGTCATATGCAGATCTGAGAATGAAGCTGATCCTGAGAGGGGCCATGTGCCAAA
Source organism: Conus canariensis (assembly GCA_033310375.1). Lineage (NCBI taxonomy): Eukaryota > Metazoa > Mollusca > Gastropoda > Neogastropoda > Conidae > Conus > Conus canariensis. The sequence continues at coordinate 5,893 of JAMYXO010007871.1, forward strand.
TGTCATTCCAAGTGAGACTTCTTTGGAGTGCATTCTCCCACGTTGTCCATTGCCCTTGCTGGCTCTGCTGGACTGCTTTTTGGAGTCTTTTTTGGTCTTCTTCTTTTCTCATCTCCTGAATCATCATGTCTCTTTTGGCTTTTCCTTTGGCCTTTGACCACCATTCAGTTTTGGTCACCCCCAGTCCTTGTCTGTTGGTCTGTGTGTGTCCTGTTATTTCTCTGATCTTGAGACTTTCTTTTGCAGAATCCATCGCCTCTTGAACTTTCCATTTTCTGCCTGTCTTCAGCTGGGGCTTGATTGCTTCTACCACCTTGTCTCCTGAGTCCTCCAGCATGCTTTGAAGTCTGATCTTCCCTGCTTTGTATTCCTCCAGGATGGATTTCAGTGGTAGTTTCAGCTTTGCTTGGCGACAGTACAGCGCTATGTCAGTCAGACAGGGTGGGACACCAAGCCATTTCCTTGTGAACTTGTTGATTTTGGCTTCCATTGCCTCCACTATGCTGGTGCAGATGTCGTATATCATCAGAGGCCATAGGAGCTTTGGTATCAGCATGAACTGCAGACACCAGACCTTGTATTTGCCAGGGAGCCCACACTGGTCAATGGTCTCCAAGCCTTCCTCCGCCATCTGCTTGGTTTCTTTTGCTCTTTGTGTGTCTTTCAGCGTATCATCATACCATCTTCCAAGGCTCTTGACTGGTTCTTCTGTGACTGTTGGAATGGCCTGGATGGCAACACTGAAGACCACAGATCCGGCCACTTTTCCTTTCCTCAGTGAGAGACTCCGTGATTTCTTTGGCTTGAACTTCATTCTGGATGAGGCAACTATGTCGTCCAGCCTCTCCAGCACATGACGTGTCTCGTCTTCTCTGGATGAAATCACTGTAGTGTCATCCATGAAGATATACCGCCAGACGAGAGGATAAAGATATACCGCCAGACGAGAGGATGCTTTCTTTTCTTGCTGATAACAGTAATACTGCCTTGAAATGGCATGGTTCGGTAAAATACTTTGGCTGGATAAGTTTGGTTCTGAGATCAAGTCGTGCAGGACAACACAACAAAAAATGAACTTCATCTTCCCTTGCTAAGCTGCGCAAATGGCATATCAATTCATCATTGGCAGGGCTGGAATATCTGAAATGATGGCAAGCAATGTCAGAAACACTAAATCTAAATTCAGCCAATGTGCTCATAATACACAGATTCATTTTTACATCATTATATGGTTTTAACTCATTAGTAGTCTTAAAATGCCTGTAATGTATGTATCCATCCCTCTAATGGACATAATCATGTCAGTTCTGCCATCTATAGTCAATAAGCCTCTTTTTAAAACATTTAAAAATCCCAAGTACATTTTGAACACCTTGATTATCCCAGACAAATCCAAACCCATAAGAATTTTTTAAAAAAACTTTCATACCCTGGAAGCCCAAGTCTTCTCACCATTATCGTCTAAAAACAACAACGCTCTGTACGCTTTAAAAGGTATCCTATGTTCATCCATTCAGCTAATACTCAATGCACTTTACATACAAGTTTATATAAATTTGGTATCTTCCTGTTCATAATTCATGTCATTTGGAGTTCTGATGTATGCACTTATGTCTATATACATGCTCACGCACACCCAGCTCTCTCTCTCTCTCTCTCTCTCTCACACACACACACACACACACACACACACACACACACACACACACACACACACACACACACACACGCACAGAGAGAGAGAGAGAGAGAGAGAGAGAGAGAGAGAGAGAAAGAGAGAGAGAGATGTCTATACTACTATTTCTAATAGTACTGCTGCTGCTACTGATAGGGTTTGTAATAATAGGACAATAGTAATTCTAAGTATGATGGTATTGATCATAATGGTGGTAACAGCAACAATGTGATGGACCATATTTCGTTCGGTCACAAATCTTAGAGCTACATTGAACGGAACATGTTAACCTGGAAAACCGGTTGGCTCGTTTACCTGACTGCTTCTCACCTGTGCTTTGTGAGTAGGAACAGACCTCCAGTCTCCACAGAGTTCCTGGCAGAGAGGCAACCGCAGTTAGCCGAAGAGAGACTGGGGGTGAGTTCTTGTGGCAGTCAGGTATTTACTCAAAATTGAATCGATATTTCGATTCGTATTAATGAAGTCGTTTCCTTTTCTACAGGATTATAACTTCTACAGTGCCTAGTAAAGGCTAAAACAAAATTGATAGTTTCCTTGATACATCTTTTGATTTGATGAAACATAGGTGACAGGAGGAAATTGTATTTAGTATAGTAAATGTGAGTAGAAAGAAGAAAGTAGAAAGAAACTCGTGGAGAGCGTGGCAGCAGACAGTCCTCAGAAGAGAAGCCCCCTTCAAGCAAGTGTTTCGGCCCTTATCTCCTGACACTCTAGGGGGGTTGGGCCACACCCGGTTCATGACTCCGGATGTCCCTCTGCTGCCCCCTTTTTTCCCCCCATCTTGGGACGAGCCATGGCTGGGATTCGAACCCATGACCCTCTGGACATGCTCATTTTCCACTTAATGACTCGCGCTTTAACCACTGAGCCACAGGGACACCTGATATTTGTAGGGAAATTTAAGCCTTATGAAGTTCACTTTTGTTCCTCCTTGACCAGATCCAGCTTGAACACCTCTCTGCCGCTTCTGCCATTGCTTTCAGGGCTCTGGTTTTTTCCTTCCCTGCAACTGAGAGCTGTTTCATGAGGCTGTATGCAGACGTTCCTACAAACCCCCTAGCTCCAATTTCTGCAGTGAGGACTTTGACCTGATAGCCTTCTCTCCTCAGGCTGTTTGCCAGATCAGCATACTTTTCAGTCTTGTAGATGTGAGCTGCCTCCATTCTGTTCTCATATGGCACCGTGAGCTCGATCATGATCAGCTGCTTGGTTGACTTAGAGTGGACTACTATGTCTTGTCTCATGCCACTCTTGCTGATGATCTCTGGGTGACTCTTCCATTCTGGGAGGTCTGCAGTGCACTCCCAGTCATCTGCCCCGTCCAGCAGACTCTGCCTGCATGTTTCGAGTGGCACTGTTGTTCTTGGCCATGATTTGCTGCCTCCTGCCGTGAAGAATGTTGCGGGTGCTTTTGGAGTCCTGATTTTCCCTTTTGTGGTGTTGGTACTAGCCCAGACTACTTGTACAATCTCTTTGAGCACTTGGTTGTGCCTCCATGTGTACCTTCCTTGAGCCAGGGCTACTTTACATGAGCTTAGGACATGCTCCACTGTTTGTTTTTCATGGCAGAGGGGGCATGCAGGATCGTCTGTTTTCCCCCACTTCACCAGGTTTGCATTTGAGGGCAGAAGGTCATATGCAGATCTGAGAATGAAGCTGATCCTGAGAGGGCCATGTGCCAAATGTCATTCCAAGTGAGACTTCTTTGGAGTGCATTCTCCCACGTTGTCCATTGCCCTTGCTGGCTCTGCTGGACTGCTTTTTGGAGTCTTTTTTGGTCTTCTTCTTTTCTCATCTCCTGAATCATCATGTCTCTTTTGGCTTTTCCTTTGGCCTTTGACCACCATTCAGTTTTGGTCACCCCCAGTCCTTGTCTGTTGGTCTGTGTGTGTCCTGTTATTTCTCTGATCTTGAGACTTTCTTTTGCAGAATCCATCGCCTCTTGAACTTTCCATTTTCTGCCTGTCTTCAGCTGGGGCTTGATTGCTTCTACCACCTTGTCTCCTGAGTCCTCCAGCATGCTTTGAAGTCTGATCTTCCCTGCTTTGTATTCCTCCAGGATGGATTTCAGTGGTAGTTTCAGCTTTGCTTGGCGACAGTACAGCGCTATGTCAGTCAGACAGGGTGGGACACCAAGCCATTTCCTTGTGAACTTGTTGATTTTGGCTTCCATTGCCTCCACTATGCTGGTGCAGATGTCGTATATCATCAGAGGCCACAGGAGCTTTGGTATCAGCATGAACTGCAGACACCAGACCTTGTATTTGCCAGGGAGCCCACACTGGTCAATGGTCTCCAAGCCTTCCTCCGCCATCTGCTTGGTTTCTTTTGCTCTTTGTGTGTCTTTCAGCGTATCATCATACCATCTTCCAAGGCTCTTGACTGGTTCTTCTGTGACTGTTGGAATGGCCTGGATGGCAACACTGAAGACCACAGATCCGGCCACTTTTCCTTTCCTCAGTGAGAGACTCCGTGATTTCTTTGGCTTGAACTTCATTCTGGATGAGGCAACTATGTCGTCCAGCCTCTCCAGCACATGACGTGTCTCGTCTTCTCTGGATGAAATCACTGTAGTGTCATCCATGAAGATATACCGCCAGACGAGAGGATAAAGATATACCGCCAGACGAGAGGATGCTTTCTTTTCTTGCTGATAACAGTAATACTGCCTTGAAATGGCATGGTTCGGTAAAATACTTTGGCTGGATAAGTTTGGTTCTGAGATCAAGTCGTGCAGGACAACACAACAAAAAATGAACTTCATCTTCCCTTGCTAAGCTGCGCAAATGGCATATCAATTCATCATTGGCAGGGCTGGAATATCTGAAATGATGGCAAGCAATGTCAGAAACACTAAATCTAAATTCAGCCAATGTGCTCATAATACACAGATTCATTTTTACATCATTATATGGTTTTAACTCATTAGTAGTCTTAAAATGCCTGTAATGTATGTATCCATCCCTCTAATGGACATAATCATGTCAGTTCTGCCATCTATAGTCAATAAGCCTCTTTTTAAAACATTTAAAAATCCCAAGTACATTTTGAACACCTTGATTATCCCAGACAAATCCAAACCCATAAGAATTTTTTAAAAAAACTTTCATACCCTGGAAGCCCAAGTCTTCTCACCATTATCGTCTAAAAACAACAACGCTCTGTACGCTTTAAAAGGTATCCTATGTTCATCCATTCAACTAATACTCAATGCACTTTACATACAAGTTTATATAAATTTGGTATCTTCCTGTTCATAATTCATGTCATTTGGAGTTCTGATGTATGCACTTATGTCTATATACATGCTCACGCACACCCAGCTCTCTCTCTCTCTCTCTCTCTCTCTCTCTCTCTCTCTCTCACACACACACACACACACACCACACACACACACACACACACACACACACACACACACGCACAGAGAGAGAGAGAGAGAGAAGAGAGAGAGAGAGAAGAGAGAGAGAGGATGTCTATACTACTACTACTAATAGTACTGCTGCTGCTACTGATAGGGTTTGTAATAATAGGACAATAGTAATTCTAAGTATGATGGTATTGATCATAATGGTGGTAACAGCAACAATGTGATGGACCATATTTCGTTCGGTCACAAATCTTAGAGCTACATTGAACGGAACATGTTAACCTGGAAAACCGGTTGGCTCGTTTACCTGACTGCTTCTCACCTGTGCTTTGTGAGTAGGAACAGACCTCCAGTCTCCACAGAGTTCCTGGCAGAGAGGCAACCGCAGTTAGCCGAAGAGAGACTGGGGGTGAGTTCTTGTGGCAGTCAGGTATTTACTCAAAATTGAATCGATATTTCGATTCGTATTAATGAAGTCGTTTCCTTTTCTACAGGATTATAACTTCTACAGTGCCTAGTAAAGGCTAAAACAAAATTGATAGTTTCCTTGATACATCTTTTGATTTGATGAAACATAGGTGACAGGAGGAAATTGTATTTAGTATAGT
>JAMYXO010007872.1:0-2500 GCA_033310375.1 Conus canariensis
AGTTACGCCGTTTTTCCGCATCTTCAGCCTTAAGTGAGCGCACCAAGGACCACACACAACACACACACACACACACACACACACACACACACACACACACACACACACACACACACACACACACACACACACACACACACACACACACACACACACACACACACACCACACACACCACTATATTTATATATGTTGTTATGTATGTATGTCTAGGTCGCAGCATAACCATCTCCGCTCTCGGCATCTTCACCTAAAGGTGGCGACACATGGCATTTGGCTACCTCAAAGAGTAGTGAAGGTAGTACACCGTTTTCTCCTGCATCTTCAACTTAAGTAGCAGGCCAAGTATGCACACACATACACCCACACACAACACACACAAACACACACATCACACACACACACACACACACACACACACACACACCACACACACACACACACACACACACACACACACACACGCACTATTGTATATCTGTGTATGTATGTAGGCCGCGGCATAACTCTCTCGCTCTCGGCATCTTCAGCCTTAAGGTCGCGATACAGGTTGGCATTTGTACCTTGCACCTTGAGAGCATAGTTACTACCACCGTTTTATCCTGCATCTCAGCTAAAGTGAGCGGCAATAAGATATCGCACCACCACGACACGCAGCACCAGCACGCACACACCACGACGCACGGACACACACACCACGACGCACGCACACACCCACAAACAACCACACACACACAACACAAACGCACACACACACACACACACAACACACACACACACGTATTTGTATATCTGTGTATGTCAGGCCGCGGCTAACCTCTCTCGCTCTAGGCATCTTCAGCTTAAAGGTCGCGATACCAGGTTGGCATTTGGCTACCTTGCTAACTTGAGAGGCATAGTAACTACCACAGTTTTTCCTGCATCTTCAGCCTTAAGTGAGCGGCAAGAGAGATACACGTACACACACACACACACACACACACACACACACACACACACACACACACACACACACACACACACACACACACACACACACACACACACACACACACACACACACACACACACACACACACACACCACATAATATATTTATATATACCTATATGTATGATTATGTATGTATGTTAGGTCGCAGCATAACCACTCCGCTCTCGGCATCTTCAACCTAAAGGTGGCGACACAAGGTTGGCTACCCAAAGTGTAGTGAAAGAGTGAGTTACGCCGTTTTACCTGCATCTTCAGCCTTAAGTAAGCACCAAGACACACACGCATACACACACACACACACACACACACACACACACACCACACACACACACACAACACACACACACCACACACACACACACACACACACACACACTCACACACACACGTATTTGTATATCTGTGTATGTATGTCAGGCCGCGCATAACATCTCTCGCTCTCGACATCTTCAGCCTTAGGTCGCGATACACGTTGCATTTGGCTACCATTGCCACCTCCACTTGAGAGGCATTAGTAACTACCACCGTTTTTCCTGCATCTTCAGCCTTAAGTGAGCGGCAAGGATATACGATCAAGTACCCGCCACACACCACTACACACACACACACACCACACACACACACCACACACACACACACACACACACACACACACACACACACACACACACACACACACACACACACCTATCTGTATATCTATGTATGTATGTAAGGCCGCGTCATAACCTCTCTCGCACTCGGCATCTTCAGCCTTAAGGTCGTGACACAACGTTGGCATTTGCCTACCTTCAGAGTCATAGTTACTCCCGCCGTTTTATCCGCATCTTCAGTCTTAAGTGAGCAGCAGGAGATACACACACACACACACACACACACACACACAACACACACACACACACACACAACACACGCACACGCACACGCACCACACACCAACACACACACACACGTATTTGTATATCTGTGTATGTATGTCAGGCCGAGGCATAACCTCTCTCGCTCTCGGTATCTTCAGCCTTAAGGTCGCGATACCAGGTTGGCATTTGGCTACCTTGCTACCTTGAGAGGCATAGTAACTACCACTCTTTTTCTCGCATCTTCAGCCTTAAGTGAGCGGCAAGAGAGATACACGCACACACACACACACACACACACATACACACACAACACACACACACACACACACACACACACACACACACACACACACACCACACACACACCACACACACACACACACACACATTTACGTATATGTATAATTATGTATGTATGTAAGGTCGTAGCATAACCTCGCTCACTCTCGGCATCTTCAACCTTAAGGTGGCGACACGAGGTTGGCATTTGGCTACCTAAAGAGTATTAAGAGAGTTACTCCCGCCGATTTACCCGCATCTTCAGCCTTAAGTAAGCACCACCACACACACACAACACACACACAACACACTACATACGTATCTGTATATCTATGTATGTATGTGAGGCCGCGGCATAACCTCTCTAC
>JAMYXO010000785.1:0-7500 GCA_033310375.1 Conus canariensis
GACATGGATCCCACATCGTGGTATTAAACATATTTGTAACTAATCCTTGGACTGTCAATCAGACATAATAATAGTCCACTTCACAACTTTACAACACAACAGTCACGATGGGTCCTAGTGAGGATTTCCTTTCACAACATCTTTGCTCCAGTAGAAGTGATGTGTTGAACTTGGCCACAAACATGGAGGAGATTGACCAAGGTCTTCCCTCTTTCCACAATAGTTGCCATTATTTGTGTGTGAATGTTTTGTTGACAAGATATCTGCCCCACATTAGCTTCTGTAGTGAGCTAGGGGCTGTCTGTGCCACTGTGCTTGATGTTCTAAGATTAGTTTGTGCTGTGTGTTGGGTAAATGCATCGATTTTGAATCACGTTCGGTTGTATTATTTTCCTGTTCATAGCCTTCAGTATTTTTTTACACTAACAGTCATATGCAAATCTGTTTCTGCTACGCACTTTTTCTCAGAGTCATGGCACACTATCAGTAACTGTGTATTGGTGCCACACAGTTTTATGTTGATTTGCCGTTCATTGTTTTGATGTCATACAAAGACTGGGAAACAGAAGCAGGCAAACGATGATCATTGTCAGCTACATGTTTATCAGTATAAACAATTTTTTCACTGTCAGCATCAGCACCATAGAACACACTGGGTAGTGTTGGCAAAAATAAAGCAGATGGAGATGAAAAGGCTGCCTTGCCTAGCCTTGGCTTCTTCTGTGTTTTACAGTGTTATCCCTGTTTAGCTGGAGGGGCACTTTCTGCTATACACAGCATGGACGCTGTGGTAGTAACGTGACAGGGAATAATCGGGTATAGTATTGAACCTCAGGACGACGACAATGTGGTTTCCTTTGCTTCAGTTTTGAATGGGGATAGCGTCATGTTCTGCAGTGCTGAGTTCAGCATACTTTCTAAAGTTGCCGGAGACTCCTAACAGGCATACGAACAGACTTGTGTAGGGAACAACTGAATATTTGAAGTAGCTGCTGGTTAGGGAGGAAGAAAAGTGAACTTCATAAGGCATAAATTTGTCAATGTAGAGTAGGTGTCTGTTAGCAGTGGGGTAAGACATCCGCCTGAAAAGGCACGCCTTCAGACTCCCACCCATCCAAAAGCTGCAGGTTCGAATCCCGGCCGAGAAAGAAAAATGTGAGGAAAAAAAATGTGAAGAATAGTTAATTAGTTAGTTAGTTAAATAGTAAGTGAGGTAGTTAGTTAATTAGTTAGGTAGTTAGTTAGCTATTTAATTAGTTTTAGTTAATGAAAATAAGTTTTATTTATTTATTTTTTTTGGCTTCTGCTAGACTACAAGTAGTAATGACCCTCTTTCTGTCTGCTTCTAACTTTGTAATTTTGTTAGAAAAAAAATGTATATACATACATATATAAGAAAATAAAAAGAATAAAGGAATAGAGTAGAAAAAAACAAAGAAGAGATGGAAATAGGAAGATAAAGAAAGACATAAGAACGAAATGCAAGACAGGGAGGATTGATGTGTCATGAAGACGTTATGAGAAGATGATTATAAATTCAGAATAATAGAACTAACTAATTAAGTAATTAATCAATTCTTTTTCACTTACCCATGGTGCAGACTTTGGGGTTTTGTTTTCCATTTTGTTTATCTCTCTTGCTTTTTTGGTTCTTTTCCTTCCCTGCTTCCTTCCTTCCTTCCTTCCTTTCTTTCTTTCTTTCTTCTTCCGTTTTTTCATTATTTGCTCTAGCGGTATAATTGTGACAACGTCTATGTTATCCTCAATCAAGTTTTAATAATTCACCAAAATCTTCATGGTATATCAAATATTCCTTCTTTTTTTCTCATTTATTTATTTACTTATATACTTATTTACTTAAAAAAAATCTTTTTCTTTATATATTTATTTTTTATTCCTTTATTTATCAACGCATTTAGTTAGGTATGTAGGTATTAATTTGTATACGTATTCAATGTGGGACTTTTCAGAGAGAGAGAGAGAGAGAGAGAGAGAGAGAGAGAGAGAGAGAGAGAGAGAGAGAGAGAGAATACGAATGACAATACTTTAGCATGGTTTAGGCTAGTAAGGCCCATTCCCAAAAAACGGACTATGGAGGAATGAGATGGGGGAACGGGGAAGGGGTGAGGGCTGGGGAAATGGAGTGAGGAGGGAGGCAGATATACGAAACTTATGTGGAAATAGCGTTGTACAATTGGCCTTTACAAACGTTCATCGTGACATGGATCCCACATCGTGGTATTAAACATATTTGTAACTAATCCTTGGACTGTCAATCAGACATAATAATAGTCCACTTCACAACTTTTCAACACAACAGTCACGATGGGTCCTAGTGAGGATTTCCTTTCACAACATCTTTGCTCCAGGTAGAAGTGATGTGTTGAACTTGGCCACAAACATGGAGGAGATTGACCAAGGTCTTCCCTCTTTCCACAATAGTTGCCATTATTTGTGTGTGAATGTTTTGTTGACAAGATATCTGCGTGCTGCTGCACATTAGCTTCTGTGGTGAGCTGGGCGCTGTCTGTGCCACATGTGCTTGATGTTCTAAGATTAGTTTTGTGCTGTGTGTTGGGTAAATGCATCGATTTTGAATCACGTTCGATTGTATTATTTTCCTGTTCATAGCCTTCAGTAGTTTTTTACACTAACAGTCATATGCAAATCTGTTTCTGCTACGCACTTTTTCTCAGAGTCATGGCACACTATCAGTAACTGTGTATTGGTGCCACACAGTTTTATGTTGATTAGCCGTTCATTGTTTTGAGTGTCATACAAAGACTGGGAAACAGAAGTAGGCAAACGATGATCATTGTCAGCTACATGTTTATCAGTATAAAGAATTTTTTCACTGTCAGCATCAGCACGCATAGAACACACTGGGTAGTGTTGGCAAAAATAATGCAGATGGAGATGAAAAGGCTGCCTTGCCTAGCCTTGGCTTCTTCTGTGTTTCACAGTGTTATCCCTGTTTAGCTGGAGGGGGCACTTTCTGCTATACACAGCATGGACGCTGTGGTAGTAACGTGACAGGGAATAATCGGGTATAGTATTGAACCTCAGGACGACGACAATGTGGTTTCCTTTGCCTTCAGTTTTTGAACGGGGATAGCGTCATGTTCTGCAGTGCTGAGTTCAGCATACTTTCTAAAGTTGCCGGGAGACTCCTAACAGGCATACGAACAGACTTGTGTAGGGAACAACTGAATATTTGAAGTAGCTGCTGGTTAGGGAGGAACAAAAGTGAACTTCATAAGGCATAAATTTGTCAATGTAGAGTAGGTGTCTGTTAGCAGTGGGGTAAGACATCCGTCTGAAAAGGCACGCCTTCAGACTCCCACCCATCCAAAAGCTGCAGGTTCGAATCCCGGCCGAGGAAAGAAAAAATGTGAAGAAAAAAAATGTGAAGAATAGTTAATTAGTTAGTTAGTTAATAGTAAGTGAGGTAGTTAGTTAATTATTTAGGTAGTTGGTTAGCTATTTAATTAGTTAATTATAATGAAAATAAGTTTTATTTATTTATTTTTTTTGGCTTCTGCTAGACTACAAGTAGTAATGACCCTCTTTCTGTCTGCTTCTAACTTTGTAATTTTGTTAGAAAAAAAAGTGTATATACATACATATATAAGAAAATAAAAAGAATAAATGAATAGAGTAGAAAAAAACAAAGAAGAGATGGAAATAGGAAGATAAAGAAAGACATAAGAACGAAATGCAAGACAGGGAGGATTGATGTGTCATGAAGACGTTATGAGAAGATGATTATAAATTCAGAATAATAGAACTAACTAATTAAGTAATTAATCAATTCTTTTTTCACTTACCCATGGTGCAGACTTTGGGGTTTTGTTTTCCATTTTGTTTATCTCTCTTGCTTTTTTGGTTCTTTTCCTTCCCTCCTTCCTTCCTTCCTTCCTTCCTTCATTCCTTCATTCCTTCCTTCTCTTTCTTTCTTTCTTCTTCCGTTTTTTCACTATTTGCTCTAGCGGTATAATTGTGACAACGTCTATGTTATCCTCAATCAAGTTTTAATAATTCACCAAAATCTTCATGGTATATCAAATATTCCTTCTTTTTTCTCATTTATTTATTTACTTATATACTTATTTACTTAAAAAAATCTTTTTCTTTATATATTTATTTTTTATTCTTATCCTTTATTTATATGAGCATTAATTTGATAGTATTCAATATTAATTTGACATACGATTCAATTGTGAGAGACAGACAGAAGAGAAGAGAGAGAGAGAGAGAGAGGGGAGAGAGAGAGAGAGAGAGAGAGAGAGAGAGAGAGAGAGAGAGAGAAATACGAATGACAATACTTTAGCATGGTTTAGGTTATTAAGGCCATTCCCAAAAACGGACTATGGAGGAATGGGATGGGGGAAACGGGGAAGGGGTGAGGGCTGGGGGAAATGGAGTGAGGAGGGAGGCAGATATACGAAACTTATGTGGAAATAGCGTTGTACAATTGGCCTTTACAAACGTTCATCGTGACATGGATCCCACATCGTGGTATTAAACATATTTGTAACTAATCCTTGGACTGTCAATCAGACATAATAATAGTCCACTTCACAACTTTACAACACAACAGTCACGATGGGTCCTAGTGAGGATTTCCTTTCACAACATCTTTGCTCCAGGTAGAAGTGATGTGTTGAACTTGGCCACAAACATGGAGGAGATTGACCAAGGTCTTCCCTCTTTCCACAATAGTTGCCATTATTTGTGTGTGAATGTTTTGTTGACAAGATATCTGCACATTAGCTTCTGTAGTGAGCTAGGCGCTGTCTGTGCCACATGTGCTTGATGTTCTAAGATTAGGTTTGTGCTGTGTGTTGGGTAAATGCATCGATTTTGAATCACGTTCGGTTGTATTATTTTCCTGTTCATAGCCTTCAGTATTTTTTTTACACTAACAGTCATATGCAAATCTGTTTCTGCTACGCACTTTTTCTCAGAGTCATGGCACACTATCAGTAACTGTGTATTGGTGCCACACAGTTTTATGTTGATTTGCCGTTCATTGTTTTGACTGTCATACAAAGACTGGGAAACAGAAGCAGGCAAACGATGATCATTGTCAGCTACATGTTTATCAGTATAAACAATTTTTTCACTGTCAGCATCAGCACCATAGAACACACTGGGTAGTGTTGGGAAAAATAAAGCAGATGGAGATGAAAAGGCTGCCTTGCCTAGCCTTGGCTTCTTCTGTGTTTTACAGTGTTATCCCTGTTTAGCTGGAGGGGGCACTTTCTGCTATACACAGCATGGACGCTGTGGTAGTAACATGACAGGGAATAATCGGGTATAGTATTGCACCTCAGGACGACGACAATGTGGTTTCCTTTGACTTCAGTTTTGAATGGGGATAGCGTCATGTTCTGCAGTGCTGAGTTCAGCATACTTTCTAAAGTTGCCAGGAGACTCCTAACAGGCATACGAACAGACTTGTGTAGGGAACAACTGAATATTTGAAGTAGCTGCTGGTTAGGGAGGAACAAAAGTGAACTTCATAAGGCATAAATTTGTCAATGTAGAGTAGGTGTCTGTTAGCAGTGGGGTAAGACATCCGTCTGAAAAGGCACGCCTTCAGACGCCCACCCATCCAAAAGCTGCAGGTTTGAATCCCGGCCGAGCAAAGAAAAAAATGTGAAGAATAAAAAAAAAATGTGAAGAACAGTTAATTAGTTAGTTAAGTGGGAAGTAAGGTAGTCAGTCAGGTAGTTTGTTAGCTATTTAATTAGTTAGTTAGTTAGTGAGAATAAGTTTTTTTCTTTTCTTTTTTTTTTTTGGGTTGTACCAAACTACAAGTAGTAAAGAATCTCTTTCTGTCTGTCTCTAACTTTGTAATAGTCTTTGAAAAAAATGTATATGTATAGAAGTAGTAGTACAACTACCATGTACTTTGTTTTCTCTCGCTCTCCTCTGCTTCCCTCCCTCCCTCCCTCTTTCATGTGTATGTTGAATTTTTCTCTTTTTTTTTCTCCTGAATTTCCTTTGTTTACGGAATTTTTTCCTTGCATCCCCGAATTTCTTGTATGCATTTCGCTTTTTTTCATAATGTCTGTGCAGAAACTTTTGCCATCCTGCTTAAGTCATTGTAATTTTCTATGGGCTGGGTTAAAAAAAAAAAAGGCCTCTTGGTGCTTATTTTATTGTTTTCCCCTCAGAAATGATAATGATAATAATGATTATGATGATGATGATAGTAATAAAAAAAATGATAGTGATAATAATGATGATGGTAGATGATGATGATGATGATGATGATGATGATGATGACGATGACGACGACCATGATAATGATGATATTTATTGGTGTGCCTATCTGTTCCCATCCTCATCTTTCCCCTCTATTCTGTATTCTTGTCTTCTTGTTGTTCTTATCCCCATCTACCCTTTCCTTCGCCTAAACTTTCTCTTTCTCCGCCATTCTTCTCTGAATTCTCCTTTCCTTCTGCAGTTCTTCTTCTTTTCCTTTTTTTTTTTTCTCCATTCTCTGCATTCCCCCTCCCCCCCCCCCCCCCCGACTCATTCTTGCATTCTGCCGCAGCTAGCAGCTTTCCTTCCTGTTCTGTTCTGGTGAGTTGGTAACAGTTGTGTTTTTCTTTCTCTGGCAGGGTGGGTACATCCACTGCATTTATGGTTTCCTTTGCCTGGCTGTTTTTGTTTCTCTGTCATCCCCCCCCCCCCCATTCCCCTGTCACCTTTCTCCCTCGTCACCATTGGCTGGTTTCTGTGGTTCTTCGCCACCACCACCACCACCACCACCCACCACCACCACTACCACCACTCATGCTGGTGGGTCCCCAGAGTGTACGTACCACCCTCCACCATCCATCACTCTTGATGTGACGGTTGTCAGGTTCTATAGGTTTTTCTTTTTTCTTTTTTGATATATATATATATATATATATATATATATATATATATATTTGCGCTTTCTGTCTCTGTCTCTTCTTCATCCTTCTTCCAGCCTCTCTCCTCTCTCTCTCTCTCTCTCTCTCTTCTTGTCTCTTGTCTGTCTGTCTCTGTCTCTGCGTCTGTCTCTGTCTGTCTTTGTCTCTGTCTCTCTCTCTGTCTGTCTAACTGTCTGTCTGTCTGTCTCTTTCTCTCTGTCTTTCATCCCTTTCCTTTCCTTCCATCTCCCTTCTCCCTTCCCTTCCCATCTCTCTCTCTCTCTCCTCTGTCTGTCTGTTTGTCTGTCTCTCCGTTTCGTCTCTGTCCCTTTCTCCTTCCGTCTGTCTGTCTGCCGGTCTCCCTGTCTCTTTCTCTCTGTCTCTTTCTCCCTGTCTGTTTCTCTCTGTCTCTTTCTCCCTGTCTCTTTCTCTCTGTCTCTTTCTCCCTGTCTCTTTCTCCCTGTCTCTTTCTTTCTGTCTCTTTCTCCCTGTCTCTTTCTCTCTGTCTTTCTTCTGTCTCTTTCTCTCTGTCTCTTTCTCCCTGTCTCTTTCTCTCTGTCACTTTTCTCTCTGTCTCTTTCTCCCTGTC
>JAMYXO010000785.1:27500-37918 GCA_033310375.1 Conus canariensis
GTGTGTATGTGTATGATGCGTGTTCGTGTGCGTGTATATATATATATATATATATAGAGAGAGAGAATGGTACTGAGGATCAGCGCAATCTTAAAAACAGTGCTCAACCACAGTGGGAGCGACATTTGTTATATTAAAAGCAAGTTAAAATCAAGCTTCTAAAAACATCTACAAATTTGTTTCACGCTGTGCGGTCGTCAGGATGTGATGAGCTTGTGTTGCCAGTGCCACGTATATATATAGCTAGCTGGTTTGCTGTTGTTTTTTTCCCCGTGCTACATGTGTTTCTCAGGTGTTGGTTTTTTTCGCTGATAGGAACTTCCATCTGTGTCTGCAATTGTTAACCATTTCTGTTCTAACATTTAGAGTTGCCAACTGTGGTTTACATAGTATAATGTATTTCTCTGTTAGGCATAGATTGCATTTTTTTGAAATGTTGTTGTATGATGCTGCTCTTTTTAAAATTTTCCAAGATATGTTGTAGTCTATGTTTTTTTCTTTAAGTTTCCAAATGTATTTACTCAATTCTGTTTGGTTTTTGTATCTTTCTTTGTTGAATGATTGTTTATGGTTTGCATATCTAGTTTTGAATTGGTTTTCCGTGATACCTACATATGTTTCTTTTGCGTTCTCTGATGTTACAGTGGCTTGGTACACAATGTTGTTATAAAGGCATTTGTTGCTTAGGGGGCACTGTTCTTTTTTGGTACAGTTACAAGATTTCCTTTCGTTACCCTCCTTTTTTTCTGTGCTGCTTTTCATTTTGTTTGCTGAATCGATGGCATTTTTAAGGTTCGGCATACATGAATATGATAATTTGATGTTGTTTTTGTTGAATATCTTAAATAATTTATGGTCTTTTGGGAAAGATGATGTCAAGATTTTAAAGAATTCTTTCCCTACATTTGTTTTAACTCTTGCATCATATGGGGGATTGTACCATATGATATTCTTTTTCCTGTTCTTTCTGCATCTTTTTGTATCATTGTCTGGATCGTATCTTAGTTTGTAATTGTAGCCACTTGTATGTAACGCCTCTTGGTATTCAGCTGTAGCGTTGTTGAATACTGTTTCGTTACATGACAAATTGGATAGTCTTTTATTTATGCTTTTGGGTATTGTTTTCAGTATGGAGGGTGGGTGATTGCTTTTGATGTTTACATAAACAGGCGTGTCATTTGGTTTCTTGTATGGTTTATATGTGTGTTGGTTGAGGTCTAACGTTATGTCTAAATAGTTCACTATCTTTTTGTTTGCTTCTATTGTGATTTTTAAGTTTTGGTTGTGGAAAATTTTACACAATTCTTTTTTCTTATTTTCAATATTTCTAGGGTTGTCATTCAGAGCGGCAAGGCCGTCATCCCTGTACAGTCCAGTTTGTTTTCCAAGTTTTTTTTTAATATTGGATAACATGAATAGTCCGACAAGTTCGCAAGTTTCGGCACCATCGTATGATCCCATTGTGACATCGAAAGTTGAATTCCTGCTTGTGTTCTTAGCCAACATAGATTTCAAAAAATCTAATAACAAATTTCAATCAGCGTTAGAAAAGGAAATTAAACAAATTCAAAATGACACCAAAATATTTGTGAAGGCGGATAAAACCAATAACTTTTACAAAATAGAACCTGAAGAGTACTCAAAACTCCTTGATAAAAATATCCAGAAAAATTACAGAAAGGCTGACAAGGCTACATATGATCACATCAGAAAGAAAGAAAAGGAACTTGTGCACCAAATGGACCTAAGTGACAGAGTAGAGACCACAGCAGCTAGAGAAGCCTTTATTACACTTAAAGACCACAAACCCAATTTCTTGAACAACCCAACATGTAGACTGATAAACCCTTCCAAATCTGAACTAGGGAAAATTAGTAAAAAAATCTTAGAGAAAACCATAAAAAACATAAAAGAAAACACTGAACTCAATCTCTGGAAAAACACATATGAAGTAATACAATGGTTCAAAACCTCAATAAACAAGAAAATACAGTTTTTATAACATTTGACATAGTAGATTTCTACCCATCTATAGATGAAAAGCTACTAACTAAAGCTATAAAATTTGCCAACAAGTACACAGAAATATCAGGGTCAGAAATGGAAATCATTTTCCACACAAAGAAAACTTTACTGCACAATAAAAATGAAACCTGGATTAAGAACACAAGCAGGAATTCAACTTTCGATGTCACAATGGGATCATACGATGGTGCCGAAACTTGCGAACTTGTCGGACTATTCATGTTATCCAATATTCAAAAAAAACTTGGAAAACAAACTGGACTGTACAGGGATGACGGCCTTGCCGCTCTGAATGACAACCCTAGAAATATTGAAAATAAGAAAAAAGAATTGTGTAAAATTTTCCACAACCAAAACTTAAAAATCACAATAGAAGCAAACAAAAAGATAGTGAACTATTTAGACATAACGTTAGACCTCAACCAACACACATATAAACCATACAAGAAACCAAATGACACGCCTGTTTATGTAAACATCAAAAGCAATCACCCACCCTCCATACTGAAAACAATACCCAAAAGCATAAATAAAAGACTATCCAATTTGTCATGTAACGAAACAGTATTCAACAACGCTACAGCTGAATACCAAGAGGCGTTACATACAAGTGGCTACAATTACAAACTAAGATACGATCCAGACAATGATACAAAAAGATGCAGAAAGAACAGGAAAAGGAATATCATATGGTACAATCCCCCATATGATGCAAGAGTTAAAACAAATGTAGGGAAAGAATTCTTTAAAATCTTGACATCATCTTTCCCAAAAGACCATAAATTATTTAAGATATTCAACAAAAACAACATCAAATTATCATATTCATGTATGCCGAACCTTAAAAATGCCATCGATTCAGCAAACAAAATGAAAAGCAGCACAGAAAAAAAGGAGGGTAACGAAAGGAAATCTTGTAACTGTACCAAAAAAGAACAGTGCCCCCTAAGCAACAAATGCCTTTATAACAACATTGTGTACCAAGCCACTGTAACATCAGAGAACGCAAAAGAAACATATGTAGGTATCACGGAAAACCAATTCAAAACTAGATATGCAAACCATAAACAATCATTCAACAAAG
Organism: Conus canariensis; assembly: GCA_033310375.1. Lineage (NCBI taxonomy): Eukaryota > Metazoa > Mollusca > Gastropoda > Neogastropoda > Conidae > Conus > Conus canariensis. The sequence goes on from JAMYXO010000785.1 coordinate 30,610, forward strand.
AAAGATACAAAAACCAAACAGAATTGAGTAAATACATTTGGAAACTTAAAGAAAAAAACATAGACTACAACATATCTTGGAAAATTTTAAAAAGAGCAGCATCATACAACAACATTTCAAAAAAATGCAATCTATGCCTAACAGAGAAATACATTATACTATGTAAACCACAGTTGGCAACTCTAAATGTTAGAACAGAAATGGTTAACAATTGCAGACACAGATGGAAGTTCCTATCACCGAAAAAAACCAACACCTGAGAAACACATGTAGCACGGGAAAAAAACAACAGCAAACCAGCTAGCTATATATATACGTGGCACTGGCAACACAAGCTCATCACATCCTGACGACCGCACAGCGTGAAACAAATTTGTAGATGTTTTTAGAAGCTTGATTTTAACTTGCTTTTAATATAACAAATGTCGCTCCCACTGTGGTTGAGCACTGTTTTTAAGATTGCGCTGATCCTCAGTACCATTCTCTTAACTGCTCCATACGTTGAGCACTTTGAATCAGCAAATTTTAAAATGGAAAAAATCAACTTTAAACAATCCATCAAAAACATTCCGTTAGCTAAACCCCAGTGCTACATGAAGAAAATGATAGGACAAACGGAAAAATTCATCAAAAATATGAGATGGAAAGCATTTTTCTTTTTAAACCCCAACGCTAAAAAAGAGGATAAAAATACATACGACTTCAAGTCATGGCGAGTACCACCAGCCATTGAAGAAATGAAAACATTTGAAGAAAAAATGAGAAGAATGTTAGCCAACATAGATTTCAAAAAATCTAATAACAAATTTCAATCAGCGTTAGAAAAGGAAATTAAACAAATTCAAAATGACACCAAAATATTTGTGAAGGCGGATAAAACCAATAACTTTTACAAAATAGAACCTGAAGAGTACTCAAAACTCCTTGATAAAAATATCCAGAAAAATTACAGAAAGGCTGACAAGGCTACATATGATCACATCAGAAAGAAAGAAAAGGAACTTGTGCACCAAATGGACCTAAGTGACAGAGTAGAGACCACAGCAGCTAGAGAAGCCTTTATTACACTTAAAGACCACAAACCCAATTTCTTGAACAACCCAACATGTAGACTGATAAACCCTTCCAAATCTGAACTAGGGAAAATTAGTAAAAAAATCTTAGAGAAAACCATAAAAAACATAAAAGAAAACACTGAACTCAATCTCTGGAAAAACACATATGAAGTAATACAATGGTTCAAAAACCTCAATAAACAAGAAAATACAGTTTTTATAACATTTGACATAGTAGATTTCTACCCATCTATAGATGAAAAGCTACTAACTAAAGCTATAAAATTTGCCAACAAGTACACAGAAATATCAGGGTCAGAAATGGAAATCATTTTCCACACAAAGAAAACTTTACTGCACAATAAAAATGAAACCTGGATTAAGAACACAAGCAGGAATTCAACTTTCGATGTCACAATGGGATCATACGATGGTGCCGAAACTTGCGAACTTGTCGGACTATTCATGTTATCCAATATTCAAAAAAAACTTGGAAAACAAACTGGACTGTACAGGGATGACGGCCTTGCCGCTCTGAATGACAACCCTAGAAATATTGAAAATAAGAAAAAAGAATTGTGTAAAATTTTCCACAACCAAAACTTAAAAATCACAATAGAAGCAAACAAAAAGATAGTGAACTATTTAGACATAACGTTAGACCTCAACCAACACACATATAAACCATACAAGAAACCAAATGACACGCCTGTTTATGTAAACATCAAAAGCAATCACCCACCCTCCATACTGAAAACAATACCCAAAAGCATAAATAAAAGACTATCCAATTTGTCATGTAACGAAACAGTATTCAACAACGCTACAGCTGAATACCAAGAGGCGTTACATACAAGTGGCTACAATTACAAACTAAGATACGATCCAGACAATGATACAAAAAGATGCAGAAAGAACAGGAAAAGGAATATCGTATGGTACAATCCCCCATATGATGCAAGAGTTAAAACAAATGTAGGGAAAGAATTCTTTAAAATCTTGACATCATCTTTCCCAAAAGACCATAAATTATTTAAGATATTCAACAAAAACAACATCAAATTATCATATTCATGTATGCCGAACCTTAAAAATGCCATCGATTCAGCAAACAAAATGAAAAGCAGCACAGAAAAAAAGGAGGGTAACGAAAGGAAATCTTGTAACTGTACCAAAAAAGAACAGTGCCCCCTAAGCAACAAATGCCTTTATAACAACATTGTGTACCAAGCCACTGTAACATCAGAGAACGCAAAAGAAACATATGTAGGTATCACGGAAAACCAATTCAAAACTAGATATGCAAACCATAAACAATCATTCAACAAAGAAAGATACAAAAACCAAACAGAATTGAGTAAATACATTTGGAAACTTAAAGAAAAAAACATAGACTACAACATATCTTGGAAAATTTTAAAAAGAGCAGCATCATACAACAACATTTCAAAAAAATGCAATCTATGCCTAACAGAGAAATACATTATACTATGTAAACCACAGTTGGCAACTCTAAATGTTAGAACAGAAATGGTTAACAATTGCAGACACAGATGGAAGTTCCTATCAGCGAAAAAAACCAACACCTGAGAAACACATGTAGCACGGGAAAAAAACAACAGCAAACCAGCTAGCTATATATATACGTGGCACTGGCAACACAAGCTCATCACATCCTGACGACCGCACAGCGTGAAACAAATTTGTAGATGTTTTTAGAAGCTTGATTTTAACTTGCTTTTAATATAACAAATATATATATATATATATATGTGTGTGTGTGTGTGTGTGTGTGTGTGTGTGTGTGTGCGCGCGCGCGCGCGCGCACGAGCGAGCGAGCGAACTACATAGAGAGAGAGAGAGAGAGAGAGAGAGAGAGAGAGAGAGAGAGAGAGAGAGAGATGTAAGGTCTAATGCCGCCCAGTTCCGACCTTAGAAAATTCAGGAAAAACCAGACCCAAGTGATGAGAATAAAAAAAAAAAAAACGACAGCATTCCTTACCAATTACAACGCATTACTATTTTTGGTACTTGAGGAAATAGTAACAGTCGAACAAAATAAAACAAAAATCTTTTTTGACATATAAGTCCTTAAGACAGCGTTTCTCTTACTTGTAACAAAGATGAAGTAGATTTAGAAAAAATAAAACAACCCTGGATTAGAAAGCTTTGTTTAGACTTCGTCTTTTTTTTTTTCATCCATGTCTCTCTTTACAATATGTCGCACTAAATGATTCGCCGAATTCTGTAAACTTCAATGCCATTGGTAGGGAGAATCATCGGGAATCCCCCCTGCAGAGATGATTAGTGAAGGGTGGCGATATAAGGAGTGTTGAACTGAGGGAATTTGTCGTTGGCAGTCGCCAGGTGTGTGAGGGTACATTGCCCTTGAGTGTCCACCAATCACCGCCCTGCCTAACAGTATCTCAACCTCCACTGTCTGACTTCTACTGGTTTCTTGTTAGTGTTTCATTATGAGCAAGACTGCCTTAAAGATGAGGGGGGGGGGGGGGGGGGGGGGGGGGGGGGGGGGTGGGGGGAGTGTGGGGGAGGGGAGTGTGGGGGAGGGGGGCGGGGCAAGAATACCTCAGGTAGTAGAACTCCGGACTACGACGTAATCTTGGTGATCTTAGGGTTGACTTACTTTGACTTATGCCTCTTGATTCCTTGAGGAACATGGTGCCGCGACGACACTCCTCCAACGCACGCGATTCTGGCAGGTCCTCCTTAGCTCGGCCCACGTCATTCCGGCGGCCTTCACCTCAGCGTCGACACTCCTGCGCCAAGTCTGTTTTGGTCGACCCACTTTCCGCTTTCCTTGTGGATTCCAATCCAGAGCCTGCCTGGTTACGTTGGATACAGGCTTCCATAGCGTGTGGCCGATCCATCCCCATTTCCGTTTCTTTATCTTAGTTTCTATTGGGACTTGTCTCGTCCTGTCCCACAGTTGTTCGTTGGAGATGACTTCCGGCCACCTGATGTTGAGGATGTTTCTGAGACAACTATTGATGAATGTCTGTAGCTTGTTGGTGTTGGTCTTGGTTACCCGCCATGTTTCTAAACCATATAGAAGAACAGACTTCACGTTTGTGTTGAGAATCCGGATCTTGTTGCAGAGTGAGAGGGCTGTTGATCTCCAGATGAGCTTAGGGTTGCCGGATTCGAATCTCCGCCGGGCTGTTTCGGTTTGGATTTTTCCCTCGTACTTAACATTGGTTCTGACTCCATTTTCCCCAGTGCCCTTTGATGCGATTATAAATGTGAAGTTCCGTGTGTGAACGCTCGCGTAACATCTTGCACACACGTAAAATCCCGTCATCGACTTTCGGGAGAGAAGGCCAGTTTGGCTTATTGGCATGGAGGACACGTTACACACAGCATGCAAAGTGCGTGAAAATCGAAAGAAGGGAGGAAGGAAGGAAACTGAGTGAGTGATATTGACTGAATGACACAGGAAACGACTGAATGAAGCATTGACAGGCGGCTCTTCAGGCGGCTCTCCGAGGCCTTTCGTCCTTTAGTTTTTCAGCAACTTCTTTCCTCCCCACACTTTCGTTTGGTTTCATTTACTATACCCTTCACTGGCTGCTTTGGGGTGCTATTGGATTCTTTTTTGCACCCTTGGTGGTGAGAACACCACAGTATTATGAACTGTGGTGTGTCTCTATTTGTGCCACTATTAGATTGTCCGTCTTTGTATTTGTCTGACTTTATTCAAGTTTAAAAGGCTGTGCCAGTCTTGAATAAAAGTTACTCTGTGTTAGGTTTTCTTATGGGAGCAAAAGTTACCCCAGTTGTTTACTGTTTATTGTTTACTGTTCCCTGCCTCACTTCATTTTCAATTTCGTTTCGATTAAATCGAGGTTATTTGTATTTGTTTCTCTCCGTCTTTGTGTTTGTCTTTTGATCTCCCTTGCATCCTTGGGTGGATCCACAAGCGTAGGCTCAAAGATTGTCCCCTACATTTTATACTGTTTGCATAATGTCTTTAGTTTTTCAGCAACTTCTTTCCTCCCCACACTTTCGTTTGGTTTCATTTACTACCCTTCACTGGCTGCTTTGGGGGTGCTATTGGATTCTTTTTTGCACCCTTGGTGGTGAGAACACCACAGTATTATGGACTGTGGTGTGTCTCTATTTGACGCCGGGAGCGCAGACACAGCCAGCCGTGTCTCCCTGATGAGTTCCGATCCAGCGGACGAAAGGCCTCGGAGCAGGCAATACACATATATCTGCCTTCAAAAGGGATTGTGATGGTTCCCTTATGCAGCTAGTGAAGAGTTTTCATATCTGTAATATATTTTCTTAATTTCATGTTCCCAGTTTTTTTGCCATCTTCACCGCCCCCCCCCCCCCCCCCCCCCCCCCCTCCTTAAGTCCAAATTTTGCTAAGTCTGCTATGAAGACAGTTGAGTTGTTGGCCTGCGCTTGGTTTTTTCCCCCACTATAGATTGTCCGTCTTTGTATTTGTCTGACTTTATTCAAGTTTAAAAGGCTGTGCCAGTCTTGAGTAAAAGTTACTCTGTGTTAGGTTTTCTTATGGGAGCAAAAGTTACCCCACTGTGTTACTGTTTAAAGTTAATATAGACAAGCAACAAGATCCATCGGACTTGCTAAAAACAATCCTTCAAGGAACTATTGAGAGAGAGAGAGACAGAGAGAGAGAGACAGAGAGAGAGAGACGCAGGAGGGACGACAGAGAAAACGGACACGTACAAAATACTGGCACACAACCCCGACAGACCTGGACGAAGGTGAATTCTTCTTCCATGCGGTGCCCCCCCCCCCCCCCCCCCCACTCCGCCCGCCCCCCCCCCCCCCCCCTACCCCCCATGGAATAAAAGGACAGGAAGAAAAAGAAGAAGACTTTCTAGCACTGTCGATTCCGTCCCGCCTGCTTTTCTCTGGCTTCTCCCTTCCACAGACTTTCCCAGGGATTTGAGCTCGTTCCAAAGGATGGCCGCTCTCTGTCTAGTTGGCACAGAGTTTTGATTCTTTTTTTTTTTTTGTTTGGTCTGTGCGCCTTTTGTCTGCTGTATGCGCGCTGGGCGATCTGGTGGCATTAGTATCATTAATTCGGAGTTATGGCAAGTATTTGTTTCTCCGTGGGAGCAAAATTGACCTTCCTTATTTGATTGAAGACTGGCTGGTGCCTTTTGAGTTTTAGAAATTGTCTTGCAGAACGTACAGTGTAACAAATACAAACTGAGAAGAGAAGATTGATTCAAGACCGACCGACGCCTTTTGAATCTTACACTTTGTCACGCAGATCATACAGTAGATGGGCAAAAAAAAAAAAAAAAAAAAAAAAAAAAGGAAAAAAAAGTAACCCCGGCATGATTGACAGAAAACGAAATCTCTGATGTAATAAGATTCAACGCCTATCTTGCGCTGAAGTGATTGCTCGTCATTTTCGTTGTCCTAATTGTTTTGTATCTTGCCTGAAGAAGACCTAAGAGGTCGAAACGCGTCGTGTTTTGTCTTGTGATTCGTTTGTCCACGTTTTTTTTTTTTTTTTTTTTTTTTTGGCGGTTCGCTAACATTTATTTAAGATTTGTTTATATTTCCGCCTGCAGTCGTCCTCACTTTGCAACTAGATCATCCTTGTTTGAGTTTGTTGTTTACGTTTTCCTGTTTATCGAAGATTTCGATTTCTGTCAATCATACCGGGGTTATCTTTTCCTTTCTTTTTTTTTTCTTTTGCTGATCTACTGTGTGATCTGCGTGACAATGTTCAAAATTCAAACGGCAATCGGTCTGTCTTGGATCAATCTTGTTCTTGCTCTTGTTGTTGTTCTTCTACTTCATTTTGTATTTGTTCCACTGTATGTTCTGCAAGACAATATCTCAAATTCATTCTTCTTCTTCTTCTTGTAATTTGTTCAGTTCTTGTTGCTATGTGCATATGTCAGCTCCACGCACACGAGCAAGCTCAGAACGTCCTTTTCTGAGGACGTTTTCTTGTGTGTACGGTTTGGAAATAGGGGCAAGTGTCAACATGGTAGCAGAAGTTGCTTCCCTTCCTTGTTCACTGCCTACAGTGTGACATTGTCTGTGTGCAGACCCAGAATTCTCTCCCTTCAAACCTGTCCAGTACATTTGAATGTCACGACTTTTGTGTCAGTTTTTTTTGTGTTCCCTCCTGGGTGGACCAATTGGCAACGTGACATGGCAGTCTGTCAGATCTGGTGTTCTGAGTTGCAAAGGATAAAAGTTCAATCTGAAAATATTCTTCGCTGTGGTGCGAAGGTTAG
>JAMYXO010007873.1:0-11559 GCA_033310375.1 Conus canariensis
CAAACCCTTGAGAAGAAAACCATTGAACTTTGGAGGAAATTGAAATCCATATTGTCTCAGCTTCAACTGAAGTGGTTTGAAAATGCTTAAAATCCTTTTTTACTTGGAACTGAAGAATTAATTTTACTTGTACAAAATGAAATTTTTTAAAGCAAACCTTACATTTTTTGGAAAAACATGAATAAATTGTTCAAAGAAGTTAGATAAAAAGTTTTCACACTGCAGCATCCCAAAGATATCTATGAATGATAAATTACAGCCCCAACTTTAAATTATCTGTAAGCAAAGGTTAGAAATAATGTTATTTTTAAAATTTGGTGGATATTTGGGACTTCTTTACATGCACACCTTCACTTTTTGAGAGTGACTATTCAGAAAAAAAGAGCATTTTTCCAAAATTATTGCAAAAATATTTTTTCATTAAAAAACCCATGTACTTTGCAAAGATTTCTGCCGGGTTTTTTCAGTCATGACCAAGTTAAAAATGTCAGAATGTAGGTCCTCCTCTTTTAAAGGAAGTGAATCCGACTGCTGCTATAACCTATATTGAGCTTTTTTATATTCAGCTTTGGTCTGAACTTACCCTACTATTTATTTAGGTATTTTCCTTTTTTGCATTTAAAAACCTTTTATTCATACCAATGTTTTCCCCCAGGCTTTCTATCCCAAAAATTGTCACGTTCCGAGCCCACCTTTTGGCACATGATTACATGCATTCCAAGCAAGACTAAACTGTGTGAGTTGTCTGACCTGATCGCTCCTTCCGAAAAAATGTCTTCTCTCAGTGACCCCCAAGAAAACCCATTCCCCACCAACTCCTTGATCATTGCAGCACTGCCCCCCACACACCCACACCCACACACACACACACACACACACACAAACTGCAATTTCATGCCTTTTTTAAACCAAGATATAGAGGGGCCAAATCAGCCCATCACAACTCAAAAATTTTTACCTAAAATGTTTATTTTTACTCTTACCAGATTAATTCTTTAATTTTGAATGCCTACCTTTCCCTGCCAAGCCCTGTAATTTTTTTCCACAAATGTTTTCAACTTACATCAATCACAAACTTTTCTTTTGGCTAATTCTGCACTTTCTTACTATTCAAATTCAAAAGGGTAATTGGGTACATTTTACATATGACTTTTTTTATACATTATCTCATTTACAATCTCAATAAATGATTAGTAAACAGAAGTCAATGTCTAAATGGTGAGAAGTTAAAAAAAAATTACTGACACAACCAACAGTTTTAACACACACTTTGAAAAAGCCTTAACACGGGAATTTTTTTTTCCACAATGTCAAAACCAGTTGATTTTACAATACCATGGTACAACAACGGCAGGTGGGATAAAAACAAGAAAACCAATGTTAAGCACTAGCCCGCCAGGGGCACAACAAATCTTCAAATAACAAGAAACTGTCTATTGGTTTTTTCAAGCAGGACTTTTAATTCAATTTTTTTTAAAACACTTGACGGGGAAATGTGCCATTTCTCATAATGCAACGACTTGGGGTTGTTTTCCAAACCTCAAAATTGCTTGGATCATGAAAAACATGGGACTTTAAAGGTCCCTCTTCCTCATCTCCCCCTGCTTCCCCCCCAAACCACCAACTTTTTCTTTTTTCTCTCTGACTCAGATCGGGACCTGGCATCATATTGTTGTAGGGCATTTCTATCAGTCTCCTTTTCACTAATTTTAGTTTTCCAGGGGGGGGGCTGGGGAGTTTTTATTAAAAGCCATGGTTCAAATTTTCATTCATCCATTCTTCACCCACCTAACATATCTGACTAAGGGGGGCCACATCTCGACTTCTTTCACGCTTTTGGGGGGGGGGATACATAACAAATCCCTCAGCCCCTCCCCCTTCATCATGCAAGATGCCTCATAATAGAGGGGTAAACTCTACAGGAATATCTTGGGAAGTGGGAAACTATCTTCCTTGACCCAAACACGAAAACAGATCCAGGCCACAAATGTGAAAAACTTGGGGGGGCATGAAAAATAAAAAAGATCGGGTTTTATACATAAGGACAGCACAAAAAAAGGGGTAACTGCTGGGGCCTCAATCCTTAACCTAACATGGAAAATTTGAGGGGGAGTTTAAAAATCCAAACCACACCTGCTTAAAGCAGGAATTTTTGGGGGCAAAACAGACCTACAAACATTTGGAAAACTAGCATTCCATCAAAAAAATGAGCCCCTATCTTGGAAAAAACCTAAGCAATGGGCCATGAAAACCCCAACCAAAATAAGGCCGAACTCCCAGATGGAGAAGGGGCAGACTTTCGCAACTTGTTGGAGAAAAAAGAATTTAAAAAACAATAGCTAAACCAGTATATACGGCTGACAAACCCAAATTGAACTCCCAAGAGCACCACTTCACAGAGTTTTGAAGTGGGGAAAAATTGTGCCAGTGCCCATCTAAAAAATATGCATTTAGAACAGACTCAAAAGGAAAAAGGAAAAGAACGTTTTTAGTTTATTACACCCATTTTTTTGAAAACTTCTGATTCTTTTTCACTTACAATGGGAAAGAGTGAATTTGATTCTGTCCCTTTTTTCCCTTTTATCCTCCCTGGCACTGAAATTAACCACTAACACCTTTTAAAATATCCCGCAATTTTTTTCTTTTCCTTTTGGGGGCCTATAAAAAAAAAAAAAAATTCTAAAAAGCTGAAATTCAAATCCAATCGCTGCCTGATGTCTCCTGAAGGGCCCCCTTCTCAACCTTGTAAGTTTTTGTCTGCCACTTAAAATTTTTTGTTCGTCCCGTTTCCCTTGCACATAATCAAAAGAGATGGCTGGGGCCCACCACCACCCCTGGAAAAACAAAAGTTTTACAAAAACATGCTTGATGGTATCTTCAAGAACCCCCCAAACAAATGTTCCAAAAAAAACCAGCTACAACTGGATGTAAACTGGGGCTGACATCCTTGTTAGAAAAATTTAATAATTAAAAGTACCAATTCATAAAACCTTTTATAATAATTTTCTTTTTTCATTTTGTTTATTTTTTTGCAGACAAAAATTTTTAAATTACCTATCAAGAGCAAAACAATATTGTTTTTAAGGGATCTAATGGACCTGGGGATTTGTTTTTTAATTTTTATTATGGTTTTCCCCGTCAGTTTTTCCCTTTTTAGTTTTTTGCTGACATGTTTTCAATGCTCCTACTAGTTTCATGCAAAAAAAATCTTAATCAAATATCCCTTAATGATTAAAAAAAAACAGTCTTTTACCTTTTCACACGGAATAGTTTCCGAAGCGAAGGCTTTTCGGCCTCCATCCAGAGGCTTTCATCACGCCGAATGTCTCGCTGATGGTTTTGGGTTTGGGCAAAAAGTGACTCGAGATGAACCGAGTCACGCACCGAACAGGGGAATGTAGGCGCTGGTACGTTATGGGTTTCCCCCCCCCCGTCCCGTTGAGGGAAAGGAGAGCGGCCGCGATGGAGAGGGTTCCTTTACTCTCTTTCGAACCTTTTTGGTTCCTGGTCCAGGATCTGAACTGTCCCCCGGGAAAAACTCATGCCACTGATTTCAAGTTTCTCCAACGTGATGATTCTCTCTTGTGTTTCTTTGAGGCGGGGTTTTTAATTTTCCTTTTTTTTTTTTCCTCCGACGTAAACCCGGGCCCCATCTCCACCCTGGATCTCGTAATTTGGGCCCCCGAAACGCTCTAAGGGGGTTTGGGGTTCCACTTCTCCTTTGGGGCCCCTAGTCTGCTTCTGATGGTTTTTGTAAAAGGGGTTAGAAAGGACCACCCGCCATTCTTTTTCCTATTCCCTTTCGGGGAAGGGGTTTTTTCACAAAAACCCTTTACATAGGGGAATTTTGGGGGAAAAAAATTTCCCAAAGGGGGGGGGCTCCCCTTTTCTTTGGGTTTTGGGGGGGGGGGAGCGGGGCCCCCTTGCTTCCTGGGAAGTCTTTCCCCCCGGGCCCCTTTTTTGGGGGCCTGAGTGCTCCAAGGAACTTCCTTCCCCCAGGTGGGGGAGGGTTTTTTCCCTTTACGGTTTGACCCCGGGTGGACAAATGGTGACGTAAAGGGTTTGGATCAACGCCCCCTTTTGTTCTAAAGGGGGGGGGCCCTTTTTTTTTTTTTGGTTTTGGGTGTTTGAAATTGGAAGGTTTCCCGTCAGTTTGGGTTTGGTTTTCCCCGTACACTTTTTAAAGCTAAGGTTTCCCCTCCTGGTGATTTTTGGTGTCCCAGCATGGCGATGCTGACCCGTTCTCTTCCCCTTTTTCCCGGGTAAATTTTTTAGGGCCCGGGCCCCTGTTCGTTCAGGGGGTTTTTTGAAAAATTCATCTCCCAAATCTTTTTTGTCTTCATAGGGCCATATGCGCCATGAAATCTGCCCCAGTACCCGGGGGGGGAAAGTGGAAGGGGGCCGTGCTTTTTTTCCTAAAAGGGCTTCCATGAAGGGGTTTTTAAAAAATTGGGCTCACCGGGATCCATGGCTCCCCATCTTGCGTTTTTTTGGTAGAACCCCTCCCCCCCCCACGTGAAGTACGTTGTAGCCCGGGGCCAGCAAGTTAAATTTTTTTTCTGGCACCTGGTGAGAGTAATTCTTTCCGCAAAGGTTGGGTTTTCCTCCCCAGTCCCCCTTTTTAAAATTATGTCCCCCCCCACCCCTCCTCAAAAGGGGAAAATGGTGAAGAGGGGCCGTACAAAAATTTAAAACACCCAGTTTTGTTCATCGGGTCCCAGCAAAAAAACTCTTGATTTTTGGAGACCGGGGGTCGGCACTTTTTCCTTTATGTGGTTTCTTCCTCCCCCCCCAAAAAGGGGTGTTTTTGGGGGGGGGATGGGGGGGGGCTGGGAAACCTCAGTTTTCGAAGTAATAAAAGCCTCGGGAAAAGGCCCCCCAATGGCGGAGGGGGCCCCTCTCTTTTTTTCACCTTGGGGGGGGGGCCATAAAACCCTGGGAAAATTGGCCCCGTAGAGGGTTTACAATTTTCCTGTTACTTTTTTTCGGGGGGTCAAGTCTCCTGATTTTTTCATTTTTTTTTTTATTTAAAGGCTTTGCACCCACCCTTTTTTTGTGTAAAAACCCCCTTGGGGGGGCCCCTTCTTCAATTTGGTGGGGTTTTTTCCTTAAGTTATAAGACCTCCAACACATATTTTCTCTAATCCCTCACTGTGTCAAACAATAATACTTAAAAAATATTTAACGACTTTGGGGTGCAATATCCAAAAAATCCCCTGAGCTCAAAACCCCCTTCACAAAGTCATCATTACGGGGGAAGCCATCCCTTAACACCCATACCCGTTCAAATTGGGAAAAAACCCGGGGAGAAATCTTTGGTCGGGTCCCCCAAAGTTATCACCCAAATGAAACCCTACTCCCCCCAACTTCCCCCCCCCTTTTTTCCCAAATCTTGCTTGCTCGATTTTTGTGCTAGGAATATGATTTGATTTCACCCCTGTCCCCCCAAAGGGCAACAAGAACTGCCCAAAGTAATGCTTCTTAAACAGGGGCCCATGTAAACTACTTTGATAAAAGACAGTGATTTTCCCCTATTTCCCCCTGCCACCTACTCCCACGCCCCAAGAAAATAAAGAAGATTTTGTTTCCATTTTTTTTCCCCCAATTTTGTCATTTTTTTTCCTACCAAAAACCCCCCAAAAATGCTAAAAAGGTTTTTTAAAAAAAAATTTAAAAGACTTCTGCACTATGCCCCCAAAAATTCCAAATTTTTGCTGATATATCATTATTTTTTAAACTTTTTACTTAAAAAAGCGTTTCGGGTTAAGGAAAAAGCCCCCAATTTTGCCAACCCCTTTTGTAAACCCCCATCGCATTACCATTTTTTTTGGGTTATTTTTCCCCTAAAACTTTTTTCAGATACAAAAGGTATCAAAAAATCCCAACACAAAACCAACAAATGACACGCAAAACAAACACACACGGACTGACGGGCGGAAACCATTTTACGTCAGTTTTAAAACATAGTTTTGTACACATTTTAAAAAAAAAAACCCTTAAAGGGAAATTAATAGGTAACGAAAAAAATTTAAAAATTTAAAACATCTAAATTTAACAAAAAAATCAAAAAGGGAAAAATTTAAACCCGGGAAAACTTTAACATTTTTTTAAGAAACCATAAAAAAAAATTTCAAAAAAAGATTGTAACAATAAAGCAAATTAAACACCCTTAGCTGTACTGAAAACAACAATCTCTCTCCCCTCCCCCTCTCCCCCTCCCCTCCCCCCTTCCCCCCCTCTCTCTCTTTTCAAACCACCAAAAAAAAAATTTTTAAAAAAAAGGGAAAGCCCCCCCCCCCCCCCCCCAAAACACATGCACACAAAAAAAAAAACACAACCAAAATCCAATCAACAAAACCAACACACCCCCCAAACCCCCCCACTCACACACACACACACACCACAACTCCTCCCTCTCTCTAAACAGACAACACTCACACCCCCAAAACCCCCACACCCACACACCACACACTCCCCCAAAAACCTTTCCCCCCCGGGGGTTTCCCCTTCCCCCCCCTACCCCCCCCAACGTGAGGGCAAGCAAGGACACACTACCCACCCCAGACACAACCAAAAGACACAAAACCCCACAAAATAAAGAGTTTTTTTTACAAAATCAACCGGGGGACAGAAATTTTTTTTGTTCCCCCAGGGGGCGGGGCCCCCCAACCAACTTTCACTCCCAGGGTACAGAAAAATCGAAATAAAATGTCGGGGGTTCTAAAAAAAAAAAAAAAAAATTGGGGTTTTTTTTGGGGACCAGTATTTCATTTAAATTACATTACAGTGATACAGTTTAAGTGGGAAAACATAGTACAAGCAAACCCCCAAAGAATTTATTTTTAAGAATGGGTAAATGCAAACTGGGAATGTAAACAAAAAAAAAAAAATCTATTCAATGAATTGAGAAAAAAAGGATTCGAAATTGAAAAAATCGATTTCACATGAGCTAAGATCGCTCGGGTTGTTAAAAATTTTTGGCCCACCAAAAGGTCCTTGGTTTAAATTTTTCCCGAATCTTTTGCTTATTTGACTATAATATTTAAAAGTTTTCCCATGCTCTTTTTTTCCCATTTAAAAAAATACATTCACGGGAAAAAAACAACCAAAATCTTGTTTAAAAGTTAACCCCTTCCAAAACAACAATTTCCCCCGGGTTTACACAGGGATTTTTGCCCCTTCAAAAAATTTTTTTAAACTGAATAAACTTCAAAGCAAAAACCCAAAGAAATTTTCCTGAGTGTCCCTCACACTTGTAAATTCCAAAATTTCATCACATAAACCTTTCTAACCTAACAACATGGTTTTGGGGCGGGAAGCGTCTACTAATGAAAAAAGTTGCCTTTGCACGGGATGCAACTGACCTTGTTAATGTTTTCATGGAGTTACCAAAGAACTTCCACAACGTTTGCCTGGGGTGGTTTCCCCAAAGGAACCAAGGGAATTACAGAAAAAGGGTCAATCCCCCCGTCCCAGGGCTTTTTAGAAAGACCTCAGCAGGGTGCCTTTAAATTTTAGAAGCAAACCAGCTTTCATTACTGGGGGCCCCGAATCAAGGGGGTTTTAAAAATATTAATTTTTTTTCACCATTTTTTTTTTTTCCTCCTAAAAACATCAACAACTTTTGTTGGGGGAAAAAACCCCAAATGTCCAATGGGAAATTTTTTTTCTAATGACAATCAAATTTTAAAAAACAAACTCTAACATCCCGGATCAAAACATCCCTCAAAATTTTTGTAACCTTGACATTTACTGATGTAGGGGGATAGACGGAACATTTGGGAATTTCCATTCCCCCGCTAAATTTCAGCATCTGTCCAAGAATTTTTGAAAAAACAACAAAAAAAAAGCCCGACCAATGTAAAAAACCTTCCCCTTTGGGCCCCCTTCTGCACAAACCTTTTCAGAAAAAGCTTGGTATTTTTTGGAGTCCCCCCACTAATATTTCCCTGCCCCTGGAAAAGGTTTTTTTTGCTTGAAAAAATTTCACCATCAAGGCTTTAAAAGAACTCTTGGACTGCCCCGCAAAAAAAAACCCGAAAAAATCAAACCCCACCATTTATCAAGGGCAGCTGATAAAAAATCCTAAAGAAAAAAAATTCTGCATGAATTTTCTCCTTTTTCCTTTTGGACACACCCGGGGAAAAAAAACATAACCGTTTTGATTGGGGCCCAACTACAATTCGTTCGGGGAAGGCCCCTTTTGAAACCCATTAAACCTAACAAACTAGTTTTTGAAAATAAATTAAAAAACTTTTTACAAAAGAATCTATTGGGGGGCCCCTAAATAAAGGGAAAACGACAATCAACAAAGTTTTTTAAATTCACAATGACATTTAACAAGACAGAAGGGGGGCAAAGTGCATTGCCCTCTGTTTTACTTTAACCCCGCATAGGTCTGCCATTTCCACAACCTGGCAAAAATGGCATACCAACCCCGAAAACAGAAACCCCTACAAAATACTTCTTTTTCCCCCCCGCAAAATTGTAGACTGGGAATTTGGGGTCCCCCGGGCCATGTCCCTACTTTAAACTTGATAACCCTGGAAGTTTTTTTCCCCACCCCTGATTCGCCTTTTTCCCCCCTCCTAAGTTTTTTCAAACGTGCCATAATATTCAGCATTGAAGGAGAATAATACAAGTGATAATTTTAACAAAAAAGTTTTTTTCAGAAACCTTTTCCCTTTAACCCACTTTTATTTTAAAAAAAATATATAGAAATACTCTTTAAATAAGAAGTTTTTTTCCCCCCCTAATTTTTGTTCCCCCCCCTTTTCCCAAACAATGTTGGTCAAAAAATTTAAAAAAGTTTGGGTTGTAGTTCCCCCGGATCCCAAGTTGACCCTTTAAAGCCTTTTTTTGAAAAAAAAACAAAATTTTTTTTTGATCTTCATTTTTTTCAAGGGAAAATATCCTGTTTTCCAAAAGGTACTGAACAACAACAAAAATATATATAAAATATTAAAAAGAAAGCAATTTTTACTAGCGAAAAAAAAACCATTTTTTAGCTGGGGGTAAAAAATTTTGGGGGGTAAAGGATTTTGGGAAGGGCCTTATAAAAGTTTTTTTTTTTTTTCCCCCCAAAAATGTTAAAACTTTGGGTACTATCCATGCCAACCCTTTAAATTATAATAATTGGGAAACCCTTATGGTTTGAAAACCCCCTACATCCACACCACCCCTTTTCCTATTGAGCTGAATATAATTATTAAAAAACCAATTTTCCCCTAGTTGTATATGTCCCGTGGGGAAAAAATGCTTTTGGGACATAAACTAATCCAAAATTTTATTAGGTGAAAAGAGCAACCTTGACCCAAAATTTGGGGCTAAAAATCACATTTTGTAAGGGGGAATTTAATTCTGATGGTTTGGGAGATATTTTTTTGGGTCATCCTTTAGTTTTGCCCCAGTTTTTTTTTACAATCCATAACTTTTTTTAAAGCTAGTTTTTGTATCACAAGTTCAAAAAGGGGTTTTTATTTTGAAAACTAAGGGAAATAAAAGCAATTTTTAACCAGGGCCCCCGTGGCGAAGGGGGTTTGCGTCCCCCCAAAACTCCCCGGGGTGGGGAAAAACGTGGGTTTTCGAAAAACCCCATCAAGTCCCTGTTGGGTTTTTTTTTCCCTGAACCCGGGCTCCTACCCAAGGGTTTATTTTTTCCCGCGGAAAAAATCATTGGGAAGGACTGGGAAACCAAAAACAGTCGAGTTTCCCCACTTAATGGTTCGCTTTCTAAAAGTCTTGCTCAACTTTCCCGACCAACACCGGGGGGGGCCTGTATCTCTCAGGGCCCGGTTTGAAAACCGGGAAAAATATTATGAAAAGGGAACGTTTAAAATACAAACCCTGTCAAGTTAGGCTCAAAAACCCAAAAAGGAAATTTCCCCTAGAAATTTTATCTTTTAATCTTCCTCAAATTCCTTTTCCTTTTGATGGCACATTTTTTTTAAAAAGTCTCAAAAAACTTTTGGGGCCCCTTTATCCCCTGCCCATGGGGACCTCCAAATTTTTATGGGCCCCTTTTACTCTCCCTCCTGGCCTTTTGGTTTTTTTGGGCCCGGGGCAGGGGCCCCCGGTATCGACGAGTCCGATTTTGGGGGCAAACCTTTGGAGGATGTGGGGCCCTCCAGAAAAGCTCAAATCCCCGCCAGCTCCGCGACTAATTTATTTTTGGGTCGGGCCTAGGGGGTTTTGTGGTTTCCCAGCGGGAATGTTTGATCAGAAACAGGCCCCACCCGGAAACCACCGGGAAGGGTTTTACTTCCCCGGGATGCAGGGGGGTTTTCCTTCCGGTGGGGGCCTCTTAAAGACTTACACTACTGTCCCCTAAAGGATTGCCGGGGGCCCGGGGGCCGGGGGGGTGGGGGGTGGGGCCGGGGGGCCCCGTTTTTTTCTGTGGGTGGGGTTTTTGGGAAAGACAAACGGGGGTGGGACTTCCTTCTGAGGTTGGGGCTTCGGGTTGGGAAAAAGGGGGAAAAAAAAAAAAAAAAAAAATGCTAATTTTTTGTTTACTAATACCATATAAAAAACCCTAAGGGGAAGAATATTAAAAAACCCCTGTTGAACATCAGCAAATGAATGTTTTGGACCTTTTGCTTTGGCCATGGCTGGGGTGAGAAAAATAATAACCCGGCAGTTCTCTTTAAAAAAAAAAATTCCCAAAAAAAACTAAGAAAATGCTTTCCTTTCCAACCTGATTATCTGGTTAATTGTGCTTCTTTTGTCATTTAAAATATTTTTATTTACCCGTTTATAAATTTCCTCCGGCCCTTTTCCCTTTTTCTTTTTAAAATGGGGGACAAATACCCTATCGGCCCCAGGTTTTTTTTCCCAAAAATTTGGTTTCTACCCCCAACTTGAAAAATATTGTGACAGTATGCGCGAATTTTTTTTTAAATTTTCTTCGATTGCTCCTAAACCCCGCTAGGGGGCCCACAAGTTTCTACTTCCACCTTTGGGGGACTTTTTTAAAGATTTGTCCCAAAAAGCCCAAAGAATTTTGGGAAAGATAAAGAATTTTCCCATTACTTTTTTATCAAAAAATGAAATGAAAAAAAGGGGAACAAACCCGGGCCCCCCTTTTAAAATTCCCAAGGGAAAGGCAAAAAGCCAAATCAATTTAATTTTTTTTTTAGGGGCAAAAACAACGAGATAAATCGACCCTGACACTACTTCGGGGGCATTACCTGCCGGGTGGGTCCCGTTTTTAAACCCGGGTTTTTCAAAGTTTCTACGCCCCTGAGCCCAAAATAGAAAATATTTTTTCCCTTTAAAAAATCAAACAAAATTGTACCCAAAAACCCGTTTTTCCCATCAAAAATCCGTTTCAAAAACGCAAGAATTTTTCCGTCAATGACGCTTTGGTTCCGTTCATCTTTTCCCGTTTCCCCCCCCAACCAAAAAAAATTTTTGTTGGGCCGCCATATTTGCCGTTCCGGCAGCACATCCCCCCAAACAGGGAAGTCATTTTTGGAAACCCGGGGTTTCAACCGTCTGCTTTTTTACCTTAAAAAAAGGGCAAAGGGCATTTAAAATTTTCCATGAACTTTTGTTTTCCTT
>JAMYXO010007874.1:0-11558 GCA_033310375.1 Conus canariensis
TCTACTGCAGTACCGTGATCAAAGGAGCGGAAAGCCGTCCCTAAGTCAGTGGTTCTACGTTCGGGTGTCTGTGAGCCCCCTAGGTGAACGCAGAACCGTACCCTACAGCAAATACAACTGTTTGCAATAAAAGGGCATTTTTATAGATTGATACAAATAAGTGTATTCTAATTAATGCACTAGAAAACGGAATCCACCACAAAAAAGGGAAATTTTTGAAACGAAAGTACATTACTGAACAAACAGAGTAGTGCATCCCCCCCCCCCCCCCCCCCACCTAATGAACTAGTGCAACCATTTTGTTTCTTTACGAGCGTTCATGCCACGTCTCACTATCCCTTCTCCTATGAGAGAGAGTAATCTGCGGGGGAATTTTGCTGGGCCGCTCAAGCGGAACAAGACGTCATTTAAGCGTGAAGATTTTGTCAAACAGTCTGCGTTTTTTTATATAAACATCAAAAATTCGATCTGGATATTGCTCATAATTCTGTAATCAATTTTTCTCATTTTCTCTACCCATTTGGCGTTTTAATTCTATTGCAAAGCGAGACGACGCAGGGGGGAAATCTAAACAAATCTAAATAAAGAAAACAACCCCCCCAGAGAACGTGGACAGAGTCCAAGACGAAACACAACGCTTTTTTGACTCTTATTTCTTCATCGGGTGAAACAAAACGAATAAAACACAAAATTCACTTAGCTTTTACGCTTCAGATCACTTCACAGGGTTCAGCGCAAGGAAGAAGGCGTTGAATCAACACCCTTTCCTTCTTTCTTCCTTGCGCGAACCCTGGAAGTTTAGTCCACCCGATGAAACCTAAGAGGTCGAAACGCGTTGTGTTTTCCCTCTTTTGACTCGTTTGTCCACGTTCTCTGGGGGGTTCGCTAACATTTTTTTAAGATTTGTTTTAATTCTGTAGTGAACATTTCCTGTACCTGTATTCTATGTTGTTTATCACAAATTTTCCAAGGGCCACGCTTTTTATTGAAAAACTCCGCTTCTCTCTCCTCTCTCTCTCTCTTCTCTCCGCCTTCATCCTCTCTCTTCCTCTCTCTCTCCTCCTCTCCTGGCGCACGGAGGGCGCCCACATGGTCCCCCGCCCTCCTCTCTCTCTGTTCTGGGGCTTTAGGAGCCGCTCCATACCATTAATCCTCTTTTCAGGTTCTGCTGTCTTCTGTTTGTCTGCTGTCTTTCGTCTGTCTTTCTGTCCGTCTCTCTGCTCTTCTCTCTCTGTCCTCTCTCTCTCCTCCTCTCATTCTGCTCGGGAATCGCTCCACAGTCAGTCACTCCTCTAAATTTTAAAGGGTGTCCCCTCTTCTGTCTTGGCTCTCTGTCGTCTGCCTTTTCTGTTTCTTCCCTCCCTGGTCTGTCTCTCTCTCTGTCTCTATCTCTGTCTCTGTCTCTCTCTCTTCTTCTGTCCTCTCTCTGTCGCTGTCGCTGTCCCCTCTCCCCTTCTCCTCTCTCTCCCTCTTTTCTTTTTTTCAACTCCTCTCTCTCTCCCTTTTCCCCCTTTTTTTTGCTGCCGGGAAAATCGTCTCCACATCAGTCACTCCCTAAAATTTTCAGGTGCCTCGCCTGTCTTCTCTGTCTGCTGTCTTCTGTCTGTCTGTCTTTTTTTGTCTTCTGCTCTGTCTCTCTCTCTGTCTCTCTCTCTGCTCTCTTCGTCTCTATCTCTGCCCTCTTCCCTTTTCTGTCTTCTTGTCTGTCTCTCTCTGTTCTGTATCTCTGTCTCTGTCTCTGTCTCCTCTCTGTCCCTCTCTCTCTCCTCTCTTTTTTTCTCTCTCTCTCTCTCTCTCTTCTCGCTCTCTCCTTAAAGGGCATTTCATTTTAGATTAGTCATGAGTTCGTGACAAGTATACAACCATTTTTCCCCTGTGTTCTTTGGTTTTTTATATTTTGTTATTTTCTCCATGCCCCCCCCTTCATAAGGGGCCAGGGCCTTTATATAAGTAAACCATCTGAGTTCTGAGTTTCTGACTCCTTCCTTTCCTCCCTCCCCCCCTCTCTCTCTCCCCTCCCTCCCCTCCCTCTCTCTCCCCCTCCTCTCCCCTCTCTCCCCTCTCTCCCCCATCTCTCTTTTCCCCCTACTCCTCTGCTTTTGCCCACTCGGGGGCCATCTTCAAAAGTCAGCTCCCCTCCTGTCTTTTAGACAGAGAGAGAGAGAGAGAGAGAGAGGAGAAGAAGAAGAAGAAAAAAACAACAGACAGACAGACAGACAACAGACAGAAAACAGAGACAGAGACGACAGACATACAGACAGAAAACAGACAAAAAGAGAGAGCTTAACGCAGAGGATGACTGAGTATGGAGACGGTCCCCAGAGCAGCACGAGAAAAAAAGGAGAGAGAGAGGAGAGAGAGAGAGAGAGAGAAAGAGAGGAGAGAGAGAGGAGAGAGTTTACCCTTTTTAATGAAGAAAAGAAGAGCAATTAATTTTACGAAAAAAGAAAGGTAAAGAGAAGCAGAGAGAGAGAGAGAGAGAGGAAGAGAGAGAAAAGAGAGAGAAAAAGGGGGTTGACAGGAATCTTTTTCCAAGGGAAGAAATTGTTGACAAAACAAGTATGTTTTTCTTTTGTATTTCTTAAGGAACACAAAACCCACCAAATTCCAACGTTTTTTCTGTAAAAAAAAAATAGGTCTTTATAACAAATAGGGGTGTGTTTATTCGGGAGTAGATGGAAAATTTGTGACACTGTACATGATCATAAAAGCTTGTGGTGGGGTTTGAAATGAGGGCACTGTTGCTCATTCCATCGGTATGAACTTTGGGTGTTTGATTGAAGCCACATAATCACTGGAAACGTCATGAATTGTCCGGGGCTACATTGTATACGGCACTGAAGGAACACGAGATGTCACCGCTGATACGCGACCTTTTTTGGAACTGCTTGCAGCTTGTCTTGGAACCTGCATGTCCCTCCATTTGGAAGACATCATCATCTGTCTTTGCCTGCACTGCCTACCACCACACCATCACAACGACAGGGGCACATTTTTTTCCCACCTGCCTACAACTCCAAAGCTTCTTTAGGTTTTTTTTTGGTTTGGGTTTTTTTCTTTGTGCGTATGCCGCTGACATACATGAACAACCAAAAGACAGACGTAGGGGGAAATCATAAGGCTCATTGCGAGGACGGGCATTGGAATAATAATGATAATTTAAAAATTTTAAATGGAAAGCTGCAGGTGGAATTTGAAACAACCTAACAAAAAAAAGTCTTCCGCCCGATAAAAGGGGGGCTAAACAAAGAAACAAAACCAACGCGTTTTCGACCTTTGCTCTTCTTTCCCCGGGCCCAAAAAACAACATTGCAGATAATGAAACACGAAAAAGGAACAATCGTTTTCTCCCCCAATTGACGCCAAATATCTAATGCAGAAAAACGAGAAAATGATATGTCAGACACGTAAGATTTATGTACAGTGCCTTTTCAATGAATTTGCTCAAAGCCCGAGTCATAAAAACGCTCGTGCAGAAAAACAGATGCCATTAAGAAGGAAACACCCTCACAAACAGGGTTTAAAAAGCCTACATACTCAATGTCCGACCCTCAACAAATGGAACCGAAAACATTTTCGTCACAGAGCACGCGCTTTTCTATATAGTAATTATTTATAGGATTCAGTTCATCGGTGGCAAAATGAAAAGTTTGGGCCAAAAGTTTTTTCATCCTTCCCGGGTAGGGGAAGGGGAGAGAAAAGGGGAGAGAGAGAGAGAGAGAGAGAGAGAGAGAGAGAAGAGAGAGAGAGAGAGGGGGAGGGGAAGAAATCTGCACTGCAACACACCAAAATCTCCACTGACTTTAAACTACAGTCCACACCAAAATCACCCCTGATTTTTTTTAAAAAGTAAAATATTAATGTATTTAAATAAGGTAAATAATAAGAAAATTTTAAAAAAGTAAAAAAATTGATGTATTTTAAAATAAAATTTAAAAACCCAAAACTAACTGTACTTTTTAAAATAAGGGGAAAACACACACGGGGAAAGTGGAATGAGTTCGCGCGCGCTCGGGACACGTAACGCACTTTATTGCTTTTTTAAAATTTTTTTCCCCTTTTACTGTCAAAGACGTAATTAAAACAATACGTACAGCATTCTTGCTCCCTTTTTGAAAAAACCCACCACCATCACTTTTAAAGGAACAATTACAAAGAAATCTTGCTGTATGTTCCGACGAACAACCGGGGACCAACATATGCAGCTACGCGCGCGCATACACAAAAGAAACAGACACACATTCACATGCACGCACGCACGCATGCATGAACGGTTCGGGGGGAAAGCAGGACTCGGCTTATCTTCGCCTTTCCCCGAAAAGGAAAAAACAAACAAACAAACACACTCACAAAGGAAAAATTTGCGCGCCGACGGTAGGGGGCGAGAGCTTGAGGTCGACCTGTTCCCTTTAAAACCGGGTTTTATTTCTATGCAGAATACCCCGTCGTCCCCTCCCAAGGGAAAAAAAACTCGGGGAGAAACCAGCGGAACAAGATGACGGTTTTTGGTTGCCGTTATTTCAACGAGAAAAAGGGGAGGCGAATACAGCAAACTGTTTTGCCCACGAAGAGAACAAACAAGCAACCAAAAACATTCTCTTTTTGACGTTTTCTCTTCTTTCTTCTTCTTCTTGAAAAACCCTTTTTTTTCTTTGTCCATCTTCTATCATTTTTCCTATACTTTACTTTTTTAAAAAATTCAGTTTATGTCTTTGAAACCCCTTTTTCGGAGTTGTTTTGTTTTCTCTCCTCCTCTCTCTCTCGTCTCTCTCTCTCTCTCTCCTCTCTCTCTTCTCTCCTCTCTCTCTCTCTTCAAACTGCTCGTTCCGTCTTTATTCCTCTGTACTTCTTTGCCCATTTTCTTGTTCAATGCCTTTTCAATTTTGGCGATTTTTTTGGTTGTCTGTTTCTCTCTTTTTTTAAAAACATCCTCATCGTGTCTCCCTTTCATTCTTTCTTCCCTTGTTGTTTTGTTTGTTGTCAAAATCCCCCCCCCCCCCCCCCCAATTTTCAAATTGTTTTCTTTCCTTTTTATCTTTTCTTTTTGATTTCTTTATTAAAATGTCTTTCGTCAGTTATTTCCTTTTTTTTGCGGATGTCTTTTGTCCATGTTGCTGTTATTGGTTCTGTCATTTCGTAATCCCACCCGCTTTCCCCTCGTCATCTCTGTTTGTCTCATTCTTTTGTCTGTACTCGTCGCTGTGCCTCTTGTGTCTCTTTGGTTTCTGTCGTCTTCTTCGCCTGTCTGACTCTCGATTTCCTCTCGGTCTTTTTTGATCTGTTTTCATGCTGTGTCACATTTGTGTGTGTGTGAGGGTTGGGTGTGTGTGTGTGTGTGTGTGTGTGTTTGTTTTGGTTGTGTGTGTGTGTGTAATGTGTTGAGTTGAGGTGTGTGTATA
The DNA here is from genome assembly GCA_033310375.1 of Conus canariensis. Classification (NCBI taxonomy): domain Eukaryota; kingdom Metazoa; phylum Mollusca; class Gastropoda; order Neogastropoda; family Conidae; genus Conus; species Conus canariensis. The sequence continues at coordinate 5,400 of JAMYXO010007874.1, forward strand.
TGTGGAGTGTGGGTGCAGAAACACGGGCCGCAGACCAAACGGGCCTAGCGAAGCAGGAAGACAAAATTTTTGTGTTTTCTTAGTAGTTCCGGTTTTTTCTGTTCGCCGTCCGGTCAAAGCATTCCAACATTTTCCCATAGACTATGGATGAAAACTTCAGAACCCAAAGGAATAATATGAAACATGCAAAACTGGGATAACTTTGTCGCTGTAAGACATTTTTTGGTGTTTAAAAAATCGGAGAAGAACCCGCAGTAACGAGTTTTGTGTCCAATTTTTTTCTCTATTGCGATGAGAAACACAAACAGCATGAACTCTTTTGGAATGACTGAACACAGGCTTTTTCAGTCCTTTCACCCCTGTAATGTATTCTCCAAGACTGTATCTGAGCGAGAACTTGGGTCTTTAAAAAGAAGTAAAAAACAAACGGGTTTTCCCCTCGCCGGCTGTCGACATTACTCTGGAAAAAATACTCTGGGGAAACGGACCAATAATGTCAAACTTTTTAAAGTTTATTTATCTGGACAGGAGTATCAACAACATGTCGACGGGAAGTCTAAATTTTCGTAAGTGACAATTACGCACAACTCCAACAATGACACAAAGGGAACGAAGAAGGCGACTGTTCCAGACGGGTCGGCATCGTCATTGTCGAAAGGGCCCCCAAACTTGTACGGAAAAAAAAGTAGGTATGGATGCACGAAAGAGAGCTTACGAACTTGAACTTGGAACTATTTTTGTTTTCGAAGTTTTTCTCAAAAATTTTTGGGGGAAATCAAGAAATATCCAGGTTTGGTTTGGCGAAAGATGAAAAAGGCGCCGAAATTTGATATGCAAGATACCTTTCAGAAAATTGGGCTTTTTGGTCCAAGGTATAAAGTAAAAATTCATTGTTGTGACTTAGCGACGATACATAAAAAATTTATATATTTTCCGAGGCACTGACAATTTAAAAAGAGTCGACACAAAATAACCCAGATTCATCAATCAAAGGAGGTCAAAACGGAAGGAAACCCCGAAAAAAAACCATTTTAACTGGGGGGCAAAGGAGAAAAAAGGGGCGCCAAAATCGATCGTTGCAAATACCATTTAGTTTTTTAAAAATATGGCTTTTCGGTCAACACATTTTGTAAAGAATAAGATAATTTTAATTTGGGTGTGATTTCGCGCATGATTAATAATGATGAAGGTTCTGAGGCATTCCCATTTGAAAGAGTTAAACACGACTAATCCAAAACTGATCAATCAGGGGAGGTAAGGGGGAAAGGGGTAATCCTGAACAGAACATTTCATTTCCCTTTTGGGTCACCACAGAGAGGTGCCCATTTGAGAACCGGCTACGAAGACCTTACTTCTGAGTTTTTTCGTTTTTCCCTTTTTGATTTTGGTTCTCCCCTAAAAACACATTGCTCCCTGGGCGGGTTGGCTAAGCCGTGTCCGGATGAAGTGTGGTTTGTGTAGGGAAGCGTCATCAATGACAGCGGTGAAGAATGCACAGAACAAGACAAACAACAGAAACACAACCTCCACAGGAAAATCATCAGCCACCACCATAACAAAATACACTTCAAGGGAACTAAAATCGTTCCTTTTCTTGACAACCCTCCCCGGCCCCCCTCTTCACATTTATTGCCATACTCATTCCCTCTAATCAATACAATCAGATTATTTCACCCATTTGTAGTCCTGTTCGGCGCACAAAGTGAATCATTTTGAGAGAAAAATTACAGAAACCTTGAAAAGGAAAAAAGGGGCAGTAATTCCTAAAGAAAGCAAAGGGGGCATAATTCGGCTGGGTTGATCGGGAAAAACTTCTTTGGGAATCGTCTTTGGGGGTTTGGGTTTCAATTTTTTTCTTTCCCAAATTTCAAAAAAATAAAAGACTAGCCGCCCAACGAACGAAACAAACAAATGACATAAAAAAACGCGACCCTCAAGAAATGGAGTAACTCTTGACCAACACGATAAAAAAAGTGAGTGATTGCTCGTTCTTCGTGTTGAATGGTCCCAAATGGGTTTCATTTGCCTGGGGAAACAAGACACAAAGGTCTGGAAAGGGTTCTGTTTGTTTTTCATTGGTTTGTCCGGCGGCGTATCATTTCTCTTGGAACGGGTTTTTCTATTTCCGCCGCAGTCCCCCCCCACTCCTCCCCCCTGCCCCGCCCCTGCATGAGGGGTATGACATATACTCATGTGAGCACAACGCCTGGCTGGCCCTGATCCCCTTTACAGTTGGGGTGGGAAGGCATTGGGGGTACACCGTGACCGAGCAATGACCCTCTGCTACACAGGTTTTTTCCTATATTGATTGTACGGGGGCTCCAAACTGAAGTGGTCGCAGAATCAGATTTATTTGGGCAAGGTGGGACGCATCCACACTGGGGGGGAATGCACCCTGCCCCCGAACTATACATAGCGCATCATCACGGTACACCGGGTTGGTCTCTGGATGTCTGAAACCATTCTAAAAAGATCTTTTGGCCCAGGGGTTTCATTGAACACCAGCATACTCTACGTTTTTTGCAATGGTGTACCCTGGGGACTTAAACAGACGGCGTTTTAAGCGTTCCATTTGGTTGAAAGGTTTTCCCTTCACCAGTGGGTGTGTGTGTGTGTGTGTGTGTGTGTGTGTGTGTGTGTGTGTGGTGTGGTGTGTGGTGTGGTTTTGTGTTCAGATATTAATCGCAACAGCCAAAATTCAAAAATGGGAAATTTAAACCTTTCGATTCAGAACTTCTAAATTTATTCCCTTGGGATACAACTAATGGTTTGGTAAATTCGTTTACTACAAAAGACTACAAAAAACAACAAGAAAACTTTTTTAAATTCAAACAAATGCGACCATTTTCAACAAGGGAAGTAAAAATTTGGGAACAGATCATCTAATTCCTTTTCCCTTGGCTGTCAAAACTAATATTTCTACGCGTAACTGACTGGGAAAGGGTTCCCTTTTTTCCCATATTTCAAGAAGAGAATTTACTGTTGCTTTTCTTCGTTTCGAATTGTCCCAAATGTTGGTTAAAACTCCTGAAGAAGAAGGGCCAAAGAGTCCGAAACGCTCGTGTGTTTTTTTTGTCTTTTGTTTCCCCATCTTTTTTCTTTTTGTCCCAACGACGGAAAAGTTTTTCTCTGTTTGGTTTGTGTCATTTCCCCCCGGGTTTCATTCCCCCAAATTTTTTTTCTTCCTTTTTTGCGCGCTTTGTCAGCAAAATTGCACAAACACACAGATTTCATTTTTAACCCACACGTGTAAAAGGGGTGAAATATGTGGCCCAGCGACAAAGCCACTAAAGCTGGGGGTTGAACTAACGGGGATGCATGATCATTCAGCGAATTCATTACAACTGAAAACCCAAATTTCTATCGAAAAGAATATTGACATTTTTAGACAGGAAAGTATTTGTTTTTTTCTTTTATTTTTAACTTCAAATTCCTTTGCTGTATAAAGTATGTTTCTACACTCAAATGAATTTTAAAGGGGAAAAGAATATAGATTTTTTTTGCCGTACCGTTATTTTTTTTTTTTTAAATTTGTTTTTGTTGCAAATTTTTGGGGTTTTTTAAAATCAGGCACTTCAAATCACACGGGATGAGAGCCTGCAGATATATTTTTGGGGGGCCCGAAAGGGGAAAAAACTACAAAAGAATTTTAGTGGGGACCTCCGACACGGGACAGCAACAAAAATACGCAGCACGTACGCATGCAGTATGCACACACACACACACACACACACACACCACACAACACAAACACAACACCCACAACCCCACACACACACACCGCACACGCGGGCCGCGCGGCGCCTGTTTGAAAAAACAACTGGGCGTGTTTCTGGACGATGAGAGCCCCCTAACAAACAACTGGGCTGATCTCCAGCTACATCAAATTTTGCGTGGGCATGGGGAATACGACAATGGGGATCAAGCTGTACCCCAAACCCCAAACCCTGGGTCACCAAGGCCTGAAAAAACAGCTGCGAAAGAGAGAAAGTCAGCTTGAAAGAAAAAACACCAGGGAAACACCACCTAGAAGAAGTCGACAAGAGGATCAGGGAGGGGAAGAAGTACTCTGCAAAACTCAGGGCAACTTCCGGCAAGGTGACTCCAGGAATTTCGGCAGAATATCTCTCCATAACAGGTTAAGGGGCCCCAAAAAAGCTGAACGAAGCAAGTTGGAGGAGACGGCCATGTACAATGTGTTCTACACAAAGTTTTGCCACGGGGCTTCAGCATTTAGCAGCAGCGAGCCATGGGGCAAAGGTTCCCCGGCTCCCAATCCCCATGACCACAGTGGAGAGGACTCCGCAGACTTTCAGGAAGCTAAATGTCAAAAAATGCCCCTGGGCCGTAGCATCAGCAGAAGGACCTGAAAACCTGCAGCAACTCCTTGGCCCATCCAAAGAGCGAGAGAAAGTTTAAATGCTGTTTTTTTACCAGCAATCTTATTTCGCCCGCAAACCCCCCCTTTTTCATAACAAATTCTCTTTTAAACCAAAAAAAAATGCTAAAACCCTACAAAAAATTAAACAAATCAATCGCTGAAAAGTGGGGTTTTTTGGGCAAAAAAATTTTTCTGCTCTAGAACCGCACATTTAAAATTTCCTCTTATTAACTAACAGGCACTGTGTTTTTTGGGGGAAACTTGCAACTCTTTGCGAACAAACATCTTTTAGGGCAGGGGTTTTTTAGAAGAAAAGTCTCTCTTAAATAAACACGGGGGGGGCTTTTTTATAATTCTTTCAAATCATATACGTCAAAAGTCCATAAAGGGTCTTGGGCCTAAATTTTAACACGCCCTCTGCCTCTCCAGGCGCATACAATATCTTACTTTAATCCAAAAGACAAGAGTTTCTGATTTCTTTATGTCTTCAGTAAATCAATTTTTTTTAGTTTTATCGCGTTCACCGCTTAAGGGCCCCTTGCTTTAAAAATTTTCGTTTTTCTGGCGCGTAAACTGCTGGGAGTATCTTTCTTTCTCCTGATTAATCTTTTTATCTCAAGCACCACCAACAAATCAAACAAACAAACCCGGGCCTTCCCCTCGGTTTTGTTATTTTTTCAACACGAATTTATAGACCCTTTAACTAATTCTTTAAATTTACTGTTTTCCCCCAAAATTTTATAGACTGAAATCGCAAAACCCCCCCTTAGTTGATGGGGGGTCTCTTAGAACGTAATGGCTGGGCCCTTATACAAATTAGTTTTGTTTTAATTCGCTTAAAAAAGAAAAATACAACATTGAATAATTAAAAATCGGATGGCCTACGCCTACATATTTATATAGACCCGCTTTCTTTACCGTGTGTATTAATAAAATAGGTTTTACCACTATCATAAAAACCTAAAATTCGAACAAGGCCCTTGGGGAAAAAAGTACTCCCCTTTTTTCTTTATGTTTTTGGGAAAAAAAATAGTAATTATAAGATTTTGCCTCCCTTAATTTCTAACCCCATTCAAATTTGTTAAAAACTTTTTTTTTTAAAAAAAAAAAGCGTAGTAACCATCAGGTATTTTTAAACTTTTTTTAAACGATTGCCCCCCTCATCATAAAAACATCCAAAATTTTTGGGTCTTTTTAGATATGTTAAACCACCCTTAAATTTTAAACCTAAGTTCTCTAAGAGCAACCCAACACTTCCCGCCCCCATTGTCAACTAATACTTTAAAAACACCCGCTGGTTTTTTCTTGGGTTTTAAAAAAAGGGAACATCCTTTTTTAAATCCTTTTTAAAAAAAAATTTTTTCAAATGGAACCCTTTTAAATATAATGAAAGGCCACTTACAAAGTAGGGGGGGGTTTTTAGCCCAAAACTTTGGACTTTAGTAACCTAACCATCGCAGTGGATAATCATAGGCTTTTTTAAACAACTTGTAAACCCCCTAACAGATATTTTAAAACCTCCAATAAAGAGGTTTAAATGCCATCAGCTGGTCAACTCATCCCGGCTTTTTATCAGAATCAGTTTTTAAAATTTTTTCAGTTTACTGGGTCAAAAACCCGGCTGCGGGTTTTCAATACAAACCATTTATACCACCCCAATCCTATAAGGTCAGTAATATAACTTTTTTGTTTATTTTCAATAGAAGCAACTAAATGAATACAAACCCCCTCCCCAACGACAACGCGTTTAATCCATTCAACCCCAAGGAAAAAAAAAA
>JAMYXO010007875.1:0-11556 GCA_033310375.1 Conus canariensis
CCCTATAAAAATTTTTTAAAATAAAAAATCTGGGCTGGCCCCCTTTTTACCCCCCAATTCATAGCCCCCTTGGGGAAAGAAACACGCAAACACAAAAGGGGGTAGGAGTTGCCACAGTCTTACGCGCAATGAACAATAAAAAATTTTTAAAACAACGGGCCCCTTAAAACCGGGGTGAACGCGATAAATTTTTAAAAAAAAATCATTAAAAAAGATGGGGGAAAAAAATCAGAAACTCTTGCTTTTGGGAACAAAAGTAAGTTATTTGTATCCCCCCTGGAGAAGCGGGGGATGTTAGAATTAGACCCAAACAGACCCTTTAAGGAGCGTAGATGAAATAAAATTAAAAAGAAATTATGAAAACAACCCTCCGTTATTTTTTAAAAAAGGGGACTTTTTCTTCTAGCGGTGCTACAGGGCCCAAAAAAGCCTCCCCAAAAGATCGTTTGTTTCGGGGAAGAGTTTGCAATTTTGTCCACCAAAACACAGTCCCCTTTTTTTTTAAAATCAAAAGAAAAATTTTAAAAATGTGCGGTTCTGAGCAGGAAATTTTTGTTTTCCCCCCCCCCCCCCGCAAACCCCACCTTTCCCCGCGATTAGATTTTTTTAAAAAAAAAATAAAAAAAGGGGGGGGGGTTTGGGGGGCGATTAGATTTTTTTAAATTTTTTGTAGTTTTTTTTTTTGGGTTTTAAAAAAATTTTTGATTATAAAAAAGGGGGGGTTTGCGGGGGGGAAAAAAAGATTGCGGGCCAAGAGCCGGGGTTAATCTTCCTCTTTGGCTCACTCGCCCCCATTTCAAATCGCCGTCTCACCCCCTTTTCCCCCCACCGTCGCTTGTGTGTGCAAGGGGAAAAATTTGTTTTTGGTTTTTGCGAGCGTGGTACGCACAAATTGGGAGTTTTTGGAAATGCCCGGTGGTTTTTAAAAATTTTGTGTAAATTTTTTTAAAATTTTTACTTTATAAAGTTGGGGGGAATTTTTCCAAAATTAAAAAATTTAATTATTTTTTTAAATTGGGGGTGGTTTTTGTAAAAACAAAATTGTTTTGTACCCCCAAGTTAAAAAAAATCAAAAAAGGAAAATGTTTTGGGGTTCATTAACATTGAGTGGGAAGGGATGGAATAAATTTTCAAACCCTTTTCCCTTTTCCCCCTTTTTTAAAATTTTCGATTTTTTATTTTTTCCCTGCCTCGTGTGAGGGGGCCCTTTACCCGGAAAAATTCCCTTTGTTTTTTTTTTTCCGGGGTTTTTTTAACGCTCAGGTCTGTGTTGACTGGTGCTACAAAAGTATTCAGCAAAACCCCCCGGGCCCTTAAATGCGGGGTGGCGTTAGGTTTTAGCCAAGGCATTTTTCATCCCCTTCTGACTGCAGGGTTTTGGGTGCCCCTTTGTTTTTTCCCTTTCCTTTTTTTCCCTCCCCCCGGGCCTTGGGGTTCCCCCCCGGGGGCTGACGCCTTGGGGCCCCCCCCCCCGGGGTTGTGAAAGCAACGTTTCTTCACCCGGTGGCCTTACCCCCCCCGGGCCCCTTTGACGACCACCCCTCGTCCGACGGGTTGGTTTTTCTACTTTTGGGCTTTAAAGACTTTTAAGCAGCCCATTTTGAAGCTAAGCAAGTGTGGTTAACTCATGGGGTGCTTTTTGGGGGAAAATGGTGAGGGTTTGTGCTGGGGGTGGGGCCTAAAAGACAACGAACGGGCCCCCTTTTTTGGCCCACCCGATTGGAAAGGGTTTACCCCCCGTGAACTTTGGGGGGGGAAAGGGGGGGGAAAAAGGGGGGAAGGGAACAAAAAATTTGTGTGTGTTGAAATGTTTAAATTTGTCCCTATGTGTATTTTTGTGTGTTTTTAAATGCTTTTTTTTGACTTGTGTATGTTGGGGGGAATAAATACTGTGTTGAAACGAAATTTTTCCCGTGTGACCCTTTTGCGGAGCTTTTGGGTCAGTCATTCCCTTCACTCCCTTTTAGACCGGTCCTGGGGGGGCCGCCCTTGGGGGGGCCCGGGGCGTACACCCTCCCGAAACATCCCCTGAAAGTCACCTCCGGAACCAGCCCCAAAACTCGCTTCACTGAACTTGCCCCCAAAGTCACTCCCCCTGACCCCAGCCCGAAAAAAACACTCTCCTGAACACAAACCGCAGACCTCATCTCCCTGAACATGCCCCGAAAATCACCTCCCTAAAACCCGCCCCGAAAAAAATGTCCCTGAACACAACCCTTTAAACACTTTCGGGAAAAGCCCGAAAGTACTCTCCCTGAACATACCCCCAAAAATTTTCCCCTTTTTTCCCTGAAATACCCCGGGGGTCATCCCCCCTGAAAAAAGCCCAAAAGTACTCTCTTAAAAACAGCCCCAACTCCAACACCCAAGGGAAAACTTCCGCTGAAAACAGCCCCGCGTCACATTCCCTGAACACAAACCCCAAAAGTCCCCACAACCCCCCGAACATAGTTGAAGTCCCCTCACCCCTGAACCCCGCCCCGACTCACTTTTTTCCCCCAAAATAGCCCCCAAAATCGGGTCTCCCTGAAAAAATTTCCCCCAAAGCAATCTTTCCCCCCCAAAAAAAACCCCCCAAAAAACTCTTTCCTGAACATAGTCCCAAAAGGGCCTCAATCTTTAACACAACCCCAAGAATACTTTCCTGAAAAAAGCCCCCGTCCCACTCCCCCCGAACAAAAACCCGAAAATCACTCTCTCTGAAAACAGCCCAGACTCGCTCACAAATTCACTTTTTTTTTGTTTTTGTCGTATGAACGGAAATTTATTATGTGTTGACACCATTGCAGTACAATCATAAAATACAAAATTAATGAAATGAGAATGTAAATTGGGCCTCCCAACCAACTTGCCTCAGCCAGTCCACCCCCCAATCTTTGACGATATGCACGCCACCAAGCCCACACCCTCATCTCACCATTTCCTAAGCAACGGACGGAATCATGGTCCTAATAAACAACCTACCGTATTACACATCGAACATCTATTTTCACACAGTTAGCTACACTTAATGAGTAGAACCACCATAAAATAAAACTCAAATAAATCCATCTTGTAAATTAATATCAAAATACAATAAAATAACATCAAGTAACTTGGAGCTCAAAGTTAAACTAAACGTCACCTACTATACTCATGTGGTATCCATAACTACTTCCCAGTAGTGATCAGCGCAGGTGTCATGGTTATATAACATTATTATTTTGACCATAAGATCCAAGACTTAGATTCTCGCATAATATAGACCCACAACCAAGCACACCACCTTGAATATGTAATGTAACTGTATGATCAGTACTACATTGTGCCAGTGTGTGGCATGTGGCATCAATGTCCTGATTGTTAGTGTGCGCGTTGTTAATTGTTGTCCTTCAATTTAACGTCTATCCCATAGTGATATATAGACGGTGGAGGGATAGGGGAGGGTAGGAGAGGGGATCAGGAGGAGGAGGAAGGGGAAGGGGGACAGGTATAGTTGTGTGGATATGTATTTATGTCTCTTGGCTAAAGAAACAAAACAAGAGCATATAATCAAACAATTAAATCACTATTCTATAACAAACTTTCCTATACAGGACCTAGAAGTAAACATTTCCAAATATTAAACCTACTGGATAAGGCTAAAAATTTTTGTGTTGAAAACGCCTTCAATAAAATTTTTCAAGGGGGGGGAGGGGGGGGGGGGGGGGGGGGGGGTGGGGGGGGGGGGGGGGGGGGGGGGGGGGGGGGGGGGGGGGTGGGGGGGGGGGGGGGGCGGGGGGGGGGGGGGGGGGTGGGGGGGGGGGAGGGGGGGGTGGGGGGGGGTGCGGGGGGGGGGGGGGGGGGGGGGGGGGGGGGGTGGGGTGGTTGGGGGGGGGGGTGGGGGATGGGGGGGGGGGGGGGGGGGGGGGGGGTAGGGGATGGGGGGGAGGGGGGGGGGGGGGAAGGGGGGGGGGGTGATGGGGTTTGGGGGGGGGGGGGGGGGGGGGGGGGGGGGGGGGGGGGGTGGGGGGGATAAGATGGGAGGATTTCACAATATTGATGTGTTTGCTAGAAAGTTTGTTCACATGGTTCGAACACTAAACGTCGCTAGACATTAGATAGGCTGTAATTTATGGGTTGAGTGACGCTCCCTAGCAATAATATAACCATACGCGGGGCAGCACAGTAACATTAATCTGGTCCTGAATTTGGTAATACTGAGGCCATTAAGTAAATACCTCACACAATAAGTAATTCATTCCCCGTTTTTATGCCCCACGGATACATCAAAGATTACTCAATCAACATCTACAACAACATGGATCTTCCCCAAGACTTTTGTTATCCCTCTGTGGGTACTAAGTGCCTGATAAACTCCCCACTACAACGACACCTACGTGGATTATGTGATCCGAGCATCTGTGCACACCCTTAGCGATCTTATTGGAAATAGACGTAACATGTAAAAACTGCATGTTGTTAAACGTGCCAATAGGTTCCTTGGGCTCCCTGTATATTTATATCTGTCTTGGACTCTGGGGATTGGGGTTGTTGGGATTTGGTGTATTAGTACAAGGGCGAGCGCGCCGAGGGGGCGACGATGTGAGATGCCTCCCAACCACTCCGGGGAGGGGGATGCAGGCCCCTCAAGAGGCTCGCCCCATGTACCACATGGTTCCCTAGTAACCACCGGAGGTGACAAGGCACATTGGGAGTGTGGCATAAAAAAGTACTGATAGACCAACATGAATTATGGTGCAATTTCTTAGTAGTCATCATATTGTGATCTAATAAGTATATAGTACCCGAATGGAGTCACTCTACACCCGGCCATACAGAACGAGATAAAAACCAATGTCTCATTGGCGACCACCGGCAACGAAGAAATATTTGATGTGAGTTGCCCATAAGAATGAATTTCCGATAGTATCATTGGTGTCAGTAAAGGATGGATCGTAATATTTTGCCAATTTTAGTATGACTTTTTGTTTTTTCTTCTTTTATTTTTCCTTTTTAAAACGTGCTAGGGTAATAAAATAGAGCTTGAAACATGCGCCCTGAGATTCTTCTAGGAGTTACAACCAACTTTGAATAAATCTGCTTCTAACAGAGATTGGTGTATCCGCATTTACAGAAAATTATAAGTACTTATGTGACATTCATTTTTTCCAAATGTTAAGTAATGGATATTTGCTTCAAATTTTCTTCTTGTCAGTTATAAAATTTAATATCAAACGATGCTACTTGGTAGAGGGTAGTCGATCTCCCAAGCAGGGAGGACAAGGAGGAAAGAGCTGCAATGATTTGTGTCATAAATTCATGGATTTAAAAAATCAGTACCTTTTGCTTAGATCATGATACGTAAGTGTCAACTGGTTTCACAAAGATGGAATAACTGCATTAGCTACGTGTTTAGGAAAAAGAAATTTCAGATTTAAATATTCAGTTCTTCAGTATGATCAAAGTTGTTCTTGTGTCGGAACTTCCAAAAGACAACGGGTCATTCGTAACAGCGGTCATAAGCCAGACTTGCGTTCTTTCGTCGTGCCAAGAGCGAAATATACTCATACAATTTTCTTTATACTTGTTTCCAATCGGTTTGATTAGGCGTGACAAGGGGCACAACAAATAGCAAGCCTATAACTCTTGCAAGTCTATGCTTTGATTTTACACCAAAAAATATAGTTAGGGGGCACTGAAAAACTACCGAGGTCTTAGTCCCATGGTGTCAGGACACTTGTTGGATCAAATCAGTCCGACGGTATAGAGAAAGTTTCAAAACATGTGTAATCGCTGAGTCCCCCTCTTGTATCTTATAAGCTTATATTTTGAATATAGTTTAATAAGGACAATTCATTGGCCTTGAGCAACGGATGTGAAGATGATATGTGAGCGTTCCCGGACAACTAGTGGATGTAGAGTATAGATACCAGAAATTTTCACTATATTCTTTTATACAGAAAAGTCCGTTTTTATTCACTGTAGATAAAAGTGCAGACCATTTTCCGACCATACAGAAAATATATTGATTAGCACGTCTTTGGAGTATTGAGATGTCTTCTTGGATGTATTTCATTCCGCTTTTTGATAGAGTTTTGTTTCTTTTTCATTGTAAACATTCATTACCAGGATTCATATATCATCCCAGTCAATTGTACTCATACACAGTCTTTGAAAATGAGCGAGGGCAAAACCGTACTTAAAGATGTTTAAATAACATATAGGGGCGATAACAAAAACATGTGGCAATCCCATAAGGAAAGATCTATGGAATCGATGATAAGCATTCCCATACTCTAGACTCGTAAGATACTTTATATTCAAAAAGCGTTTAATGTAGATGATATGGAGAGGGGGGGAGGAATGTCCCCAAATCCCGAATTTTTTCAATATTATAAAGATAGCTTTGGCAAGCCAGGACCTGGTCATAGGCCTTTCTTGATAACGAAAAAAGGAGTCGCTATAAAACATCAATCAACATTCTTGCAAAATGTGTATTATACATTGTTAGTATTATTTACTAAATAGTCAATAGCAGAACCTGCCATTTTTTGTGAAGCCTGCCTATGATGTAACTGGAATATAACAATAAATTTTTTGACACTTACCGCGTCAATCTTCTCAAAACTCTACTCTACTGTCAAATAGTTATACACGGACTAGTATGAGGACTAATGCTATAGGACTGTACCTATCAAAACTGATAGGAGGTTGTTGCCATAGCTATAAAACCTGGAACCAAGACATAGCCAGTAATCCAAATGTTCTAGGCCATAATCTCCCTCACCCATACATATAAAGAAACAATAAACTGCATTAGGCTAATGACAAAAGAATACAGAGTGCCGGTGATTAAGCAAATAAATTGGAAAAACTTATATGCAAAGTACCCACAATAAGTTTACTATAAATAGTGAGAGAGATAAGAATAGAGCATCTTACATCACTTCATCAAGAGTAACAGTAGCATTCGATAAAAATGACTATTATCAACACCGATCTATTATAATCGACTTTATGTTCTTCTTTCTGTTCTGGAAGTTTGATCTTAAAGGACATACCTTCCAAACGGCATAGATTCGGAAAAATAATTCTGCGGACGATTCTAGGTTTTTTCCTGAAATTAGATGGGAAATGCATTGATCTTCAGCTTTACAGAGACCAGATGGCAAGTATTAAAACCGCGCATATCAATTCATGAAACGTTGTTTTCCAAACTTTATGTGTAAAGTTCTGTATGATTCGAGGAATCACATTAGAGCAGCAAGAGGTAACCCATATTGGCCTTTAGTTTTAGCTTGAGGTGGGGGGCTAATAAGCCGAAAGATACCGAGGGGAAGTTATGCTGGGGCTTAGTTCGCTGCGGGTGGGGCGGCTTAGGAGTAAATTTCTCGTGGTGTTTTTGTCATTTTAAATAAAATTTGTATGAATCAAAGCATACAAAAATACACGCCGCTCCGCCTCTAATGGCCCCAACAAAGTGTAAAGTATATCAATACCGTCGCGTCAAAAGTTCCCAAAGCAGTTGTTGTCCACCGGTAGCAGATCTAAACCCCGTTTGGAGTGTTTGGTTTGACTTACCTTGACCCACTAATATGGAAATAGGCACCCTATCTGTCAACACAAAGGAGAGAGCAACCGTATAAGACCGCGATCGTAGTACACTGTTCTGCAAGGGAGCTAACTGACCGAAAAACCTTGAATCTGCCCCCCGCTAGTAAGATCTGTATAAGCAAGAGAAGTGTATATTAGTATGAAGCAAGTCTTGGCCCGGAGGACGAGGCATATGTATATAAAAAATACAGTTTATAAATGTGGTAATAAAGACTTCATGTGAAATTCACAATAAACAGGTGTTAATAAATTAAAAGTTACATATTATAAGTATGAGGTGAGGAACGCGTATCGCCGTAGTATTGAGCGTGCAAAGGTAGACCAGCTCAACATTTCAAGAGGCTAATTCAGGAGATAAACAAGAGATAAATCTAGTTGGGCTGAAGCCCTGGTATGATTAGACACCGACACATTAGCCAACGACGGATACAGCTGTGCCCACTAAAGCCCGTATCAATCACACACCAAGTCCTCAATCGGGGGCTGCACCAAGAAGCCTTAGAACTCAGCCATAACACTCACATGCTGATGCCCTGTGAGTTAGAATAGACTGGGAAAACAAGTAATGGCATCCACATTATGCAAAATATAAACATGAATATACAACAGTATGTTACTAACAAAATCGGTTAACTAGTTACTGGAAATGCAATTCATTGTCCCAAACCAGGCGAATGGTACGTTCAAGTCTCCATGCATATTGACCAGTTTCGTTGTCTGTTGAGAGTGAGTAAGCATGTCATGGTATTAATACATTAGGAGCTTTGGGAAGATGATGTAGAGAACTATGGGTTTATCAAAAAAAATTAGCCCTTAGGTTTTAGGGTCGAGGCCGGGGCACGGACGGGGACTGTAGAAGTTGGAATATTGTTTGGAGCACAGGGGACGGTATACTTAGATCATCTGTACCTACAATTGATATATAATATATAAAAGAAAACTCACGTAATATCTAATGGCCAGCCGATTGCGAATTATATACGAAACCGGGGCGGCATCGAACTGAGAATACAAGGTGGGGAGAACGGAGAATATATAACCATACACAAATATAGGCAGTGTTGTATTCTTTTCACATACAAAGATGTAAAATAAAGAGCTTTGTATGAGTTCTCGCAAGATGGTTTAACTAAAAAAGGCTAGGAATTAGTTGGAAACATGAGACCTAAGGGTACGCACAGCAGTAAACATCATAACGTTGATGATGTATTTAGGGTGGCATCATGTAAAGGATAGGGAAAGAGCGCTAAAAAAGCGAACGTAAGAGTAAATTAAAACAAAAATATACAGGAAAGGAAATCTTCAAACACCGGGCGTGCTAATAACACAAAGATAGTACACAACAATGCTCAACCAATACGCCATCCGTTTATCGATGATCAGGAGAAATCATGACACAAATGAAAAACAAAACATAAGATCCTAATATAGGCATGACCAGAGAGGTTCCTAAAATATTTTCCCGGGGGGGTCATCAATAAACCAGAATTAACAGAATCTCCACTATTCTGAAAGTACGATGTTAACAGTTATATTTGGCGAAGTGAAGTGTGGTTACTCACAGTCCCCAAGAGTTTGCAGGTGGAAAGCAAAAATTGACGGTCAGGAGAAAAGATTCCCAGACCGCCAGGGGCCCCCCCCCCTCAAAGAGGTTGTGGATGTGAAGCTCAGTCACGATGTGAAGGTTCGGAGTAGGTATTGGGGGGTGGAAGAACCTTGCAGAGCGTGATGGCTTCCTATCCTCGGAGGGTATTCCGCGAGAGGATGGTACGCGAAGATGACACCCTGTGCTAGTCACTGGCTAGGATGCTGTGTTATCCGGTCTGGGAGTTTGGGTGGATGGCGTCCCTCAGGGTGTTTACCCTTGCTATGATGTTGTCATTCCTCTGAAAAGGGAGATATGATGGAGGCAATGGGGGGGGTCATGTTAGGCTATAAGTACCATGCCGTTGTACAGCTGCCGCGCTCTTCACTGTCTAATACTTTGGAATCTATTTAAACGTGGCGCGTGGAGTTACTGAGACACAACAAACTAAATGTAGGGTGTGTCTTGGCTGGGCCAATGTCCTATTCACGAGCAGAGGTAAGGGTGTATTGCAGTGCTTCATTAGTCGTCGGTATGTGGCTTTAAAGATCAATTGATTCCACAGTGGATAACACACAGCATGAAGGCTGTTAGACAGATGAAGAAGCAGTGGTCAGTAATTCGAGGTAGTGTTTTATGGGTGTCTACAAAGGTGTGTAGGGATCATTCTTGTTGGTTCATGGCTTTTGAAAATCAAAGGGATTTACGCTAGTCTGTTTAATGGACGTGATTCCGGGGACACAGGGTGAGTCCTGCAGAATGAGCGACAAAATTATGGTAAGAATCTGATTATACCACTCTATCTTTCATGTATTCTTTCTAATTGAATTGACGCCAGTACGACTTATTTGCGGAATATTGTTCGGTGTCATCCGAAAGGCCCTACCATTCTTCTATCGGCTCCGCCAGTGCATATGGATAGGCGATGTGCAACCGAGGGGTGGTGGAGGGGGCGTAGTTCTAAGCTACGCGGGGTCCGGCTCCCTCACACATATTGGAACAATCCCCCATCCAGTGGTGTCAGTGGAAGTGTAACAGGGTACCTAGTAACCGTGCTCTAGATTTGGCTTTTTCTGCACAGGACACTTCGATAGTTGAAGCACAGGGGGGGTGGGTCATATATGTACCACGGATTATACCCGATCGGGGCATATGTCAAGGGGGAATCACTTCTTCAAATCTTGGATCCCTGCACTTTATATACAGAAACGGGCGTCCCTCGAGCAGGTAAGCGAAGTGTAAGATCGCTGATGCGGAAATATTAGGCGTCTGAAGTCTTGGGCCGGTACGTTGGTCAGTTTTTGGGGGAGAGGGGATGGACGGGGCACCCCGCTTGAGAACAACAGGGTGGGGTTTGACCCCCAACGGGGAGGGGCCCCCGAAAAGAAAAACCTGGTTGGCCTTCGCGCACAGTCGAGTTGGGCCACCCAAATGTCGGACTGGCCGAAACTTTTGGTGCCCAAAAAGGCCTTCCTTTCCTGATGACAATGGGTGGGGGGCTGTTTGGTTCCTGCAAAGTCGAGACCCTCCTCTGTATTTGGGACATTGACGAAAAAAATTCCGTCGCACCATCCACCAACCTTTCACTGCCTCCGTAACTTGGTTTCAACGAACTGCTCAGCCCTGTAGTGACTGCACTGCGAACTTGAATTTTTAGATTTCATGCCTCCCGGGCGACAGCAGCTGGTAGATGGGGAAAGGGGGAGGCACAGAACACACCCTGTGGGGCTCCGCATGGTCAACAGGACACGGGGGGACAACCCGGCCAACACGACCTTTGCGTGGTCTGTCAGTCCAGGAAGTGAAACCCTTGATAACTGGTTAACAGCCGGCCAGAGTTTCCCGACGGGAGAAGAGGCTCTGGTGTTTTTAAACACTTTAAAAAAACCACAGACGAAATCGGCAAAAGTTCCTAAATATCGGTGCTGGGGGGGGGGTGCAGCATTTTCAGGATGGGGATCTTCTGTGTACTACCTCGGGGTTAGGCGAACCCGAGGGATTTTTATGGTCTTCGGGGGGCCCCCCGAATCTTTTTTGACAAATTTTTTTTGCACATTTCAGGGGAGTGCCCTTACGCCCCTGGTCTTGCGTTGAGCTGACTGACCACTTTCTTCTTTGGCAAAGGGGAAGATTGTAGATACCCCATAATCGCAAAAAGGCCTTCCTGAAATTATTGCGGAACGCTCTTTTAAAACATGGGCAAGGAGTTGCTGCAGGTTTTCATAGCCTACAAGCTGGCTATCCGGACCCCGGGGCACTTTTACATTCCTTCCCGAACAGTCCCGGGACTTTCCCCTTTTACTGTGGTCACGGGGATCCAAGGGGCTGGGGGACCGTGTCCATGGCCCGCTGTGCCAGGGTGAAGTCCCCCTGGCAAAACGGGTAGAACACAAGCA
>JAMYXO010007876.1:5000-11555 GCA_033310375.1 Conus canariensis
AAAAACACAAAACAAAAACAAAAAAACAAAAAACACAACAAAAACAAAAAAAAAAAAACAAAAAAAACAAACAAACACAACACAACACACAAAAAAAAAACAAAACAACAAAACAACAAAAAACACACACCCACAAAAACCAACAACAAACCACCACAAAAACAAAAACCACAAACACCAACAACACAAACAACAACAACCACAAAAAAACAACACACAACAACACAACAACAACAAACAAACAAACAACAAAAAAACACACACAACACCAACAAACACACAACAACAAACAAAAACAACAAACAAAACAAAAACAACAAAACAAAAACACAAACAAACAACACAAAACAACAACACAACACAACACCAACACACAAAAACCAACACAACAACAAACAAAAAAAAAAAAAAAACAAACACCAACACAAAAAAACACAAACAACAAAAACAACAAAAAAAAAAAAAACAAAAAACAACCCAACCAAAACACAACACACACAACAAAACACAAAAACCAAAACACACAAACACAAACACACAACACAACAAAAAACCACACACACAAACAACACCAAACCCAAACAACAACACAAAACAAACAAAACCAAAACACCAACCAACAACAACACACCACAACACAAACAACCCACACAAAAAACAACCACACAAAAACAAAACAAACCCAACACCACCCAAAAAACAAAAAAACAAAAAACCAACAAACAACACAACAAAACAAACACAAAACAAAACAACCACCACACCACAAAAACCCCACCACACAACCAACAAACAAAAACAACAACCACAAACACAACACAAACCAAACAAAACCCAAAAAACACAAACACCAAACACAACAAAAAAAACAAAAACAACACACAAAAACAAACACAACAAAAAACAAACCACAAACAACAACACAACAAACAACACACAAAACAACAACACACACACACCCAACACCAAACAACAAAACACACACACACACAACAAACAACACACAAAAACAAACAAACAAACAACACCACACAACACAACACACCAAAAAACAACAACCACAAACAAACCAAAACACACACACAACACAACAACAACAACAACAACACAAACAACAACAACAACAAAACACAAACCACACACAACAACACACCACAACAACAAACACAAAAAACCAAACACAAACACAACCAAAACAACAACACAACACACAACCAACACACCAAAAAAACAACAAACACCAACCACAAACACACAACAAACAAACAAACACCAAACAACAAACAACAACAAACACACAAAAACCCCCACACAAACAAAAACAAACAACCCAACAACAAAACACAACACACAACACACACAACACAAACAACAAAACACAAAACAAACAACAAACAACAACAACAACACAACAAACAAACAAACAACACAACAACACCAACAACACACCAAAAAACAAAACACAACAAACAAACACAAACACCAACACAACCAACAACCAACACCAACAACAACCAACAAAACACAACAAACAAACAACCCACACAACACACAACCCAACAAAACAAACAACAAAACAACAACAAAACAACACAAACCAAACACAAAACACACACAACACAAACATACAACAACACACCAACAACAAACAACAACAACACAACAAAACACAAACAAACAACAACAACCACAACACACAACAAAAACAACACACAAACAACAACAACCAACACAAACACAAAACACAACCAAACACCAACCCAAACAAACCACAACACAACAAACAAACAACACCAACAACAACAACCAACCAACACACAACAAACACAACAACAAAACACCAACAACAACAAACAAAACACAAAACACAAACAAACACACCAACACACAACAACAACACAACACACCCAACAAAAACACAACAACAAAACACACAAACAACACAAACAAAACAACACACAAAAACAACCAACAAACAAAACACAACAACAACAACAAACCAACACACAACAACAACAAAAACAACAACAACAACAAAAACACACAAAACAAGAACAACAACAACACAACACCAACAACAAACACAAAAACAACACAAACAAACAAAACCACAACAAACCCCCCAACCACCCCACCACCAACAACACACCCCCACACCCCCAACAACACCACCCCAAACACCCACACCACACCAACACCCAACACAACCAACACACCCCCACCCCCCCCCCCATCACCACACACAACCACCAACACAAACAACCACCCACCCCCACCACCCACCCACCCCCCCCCCCCCACACACCACCCCCCCCACCCCCCCCACCCCCCCCACACCACCCCCCACCACACACAAACCCCCACACCCCCCCACACCACCCAACACCCAAACCCCACCCCCCCCCAAACCCCCACACCACCCCCCCCCAACACCCCAAAACCCCCCCCCACCACCACCCCCCACACCACCCCCCCCAACCCCCAACCAACACCCCCACCCCCAACCCCAACCACCCACCCCACACCCAACCCCACCCAACCCCCCCCCCCCCACCACACCACAACCCACCCACCAACCCCACCCCCCCCCCCACCCCCAACACACCCCACACCCACCCCCCCCAACAACCCCCACACCCCCCAACCCCACCACCCCCCACCCAACCCCACCACCCACCCCCACCCCCCCCCCCCACCACCCCCCCCACCACCCACCCCCCCCCCCCCCCCCCCCCCCCACCCCACAACCCAAAACCACACCACAACCCACCAACCACCACCACCCCCCCAACACCAACCCCCACAACAAAACAAAAAACCAAACAACAAAACCCACCACCCCCCCCCCACACCCCAAACCCCCCCAACCCCCAACCCAAACACACCAACACCCACCCCACCCCCACCAAACAACACAACCAAACACAACCCACACAACACCCCCCCCCCCCCAAACCCCCCCCCCCCCCCCCCCCCCACCCCCCCCCCCCCCCCCCCACCAACAACCCCCACACCCCAACCACAACCCCACACCACCACAACACCACCCCCCCACACCCCCCACCCCACCCACACCAAAACCACCCCCACCACCCACCCCCCCCCCCCACCCCCACCAACCACACCCCACCAACCACCACACCCCCAACCAACCCAACCCCCCACCCACCCCCCCACACAACCCCACACCCCACACCCCCACCACCCCACACCCCCCCCCCCCACCCCCCCACACCAAAACCCCCCCAACCCACCCCCCCCCCCACCACACCCCCCCCACCCCCCCCACCCCCACCCCCAACCCCCACCACCCCACCCCCCCACCACCCCCACCCCCCCAACACCCCCCCCACCCCCCACCCCAAACCCACCAACACCCCCACCACCCCCACCCCCCCCCCCACACCCCACACCCAACCACCCCACCCCACCCCCACCCCCCCCAAAACCCCCCCCCCCACACCCCCCCCCCCCCCCCCACCCACCCCACCCCACACCCCCACACCCACCACCCCAACCCCACCACACAACCCCCACCCCACCAAACCCCACCCAACACACCACACCCACCCCAACAACCACCCCACCCACCCCACCAACCCCCACCACAACCCCCACCCCACCCCCCACCAACACCCACACCCACCCCCACCCCCACACCCACCACCACCAAAACCCACAACCCCCCCCCACCACCCCCCACCACACCCCCCCCCCCCCCACCCCACCACCCCCACACCCCACACCACACCCCCCCCCCACCCCCCCCCAACCCCCACACCCCCCCACCACACACCAACCCCACACCCCACCCCCCCACCCCCCCACACCCACCCCCAACCACACCACCCACACAAACCACCCCCCCCCACCCCCCCAACACACCCACCCCACCCCACCAACCCCACCCCCACCAACCCCCCCCCACCCACCACCAACCAAACACCCCACCAACACAACCAAACCCCCACCCACCCACCCCCCCCAACCCCCCCCACACCACACCAACCCACCACCCACCCCCCAACCCCCCAACCAAAACCCAACACAACCACCAACCCCCCAACCCCCACCACCCACCCACCACCACACCACCCCCACCAAACCCCACACCCCCCCCACCCCAACCACCCCCCCAACCCCCACCCCCCCCCCCCCCCCCCACCCCCACCACCCACCCCCCCACCCACCCCACACCCAACCACCAACCCCCCCCCCCCCACCAACCCCCCCCCCCCCACCCCCCACACCCCACCCACCCCAAACCCCCCCCCCCCCCCCCCCCCCACCCCCACCCCCCCACCCCCACCCCAAACCACCCCCCCCCCCACCACCCCCCCCACCACAACCCCCACACCCACCCCACCCCCCCCACCCCCCCCCCACCCACCCCCCCCCACCCACCCCCCCCCCACAACACCACCCACACCCCAAAACCCCCCCCCCCACCCACACCCCCCAACCCACACACCCCCCCAACCACAAAACCAAACAACACCACCCAACACCCCCACCACACAACCCCACCACACCCCACACACCCCCCCCCCCCCACCACACACCCCCAAACCCCCCCCCCCCCCCCCCCCCCCCCCACAACAAACCAAACCCCCCCCAACCCAACCCCCCCCACCACCCCCCCCCCACCCCCACCCAACCCACCACACACCCACCACCCCACACAACACACCACCACCACCCCAACCACCCCACCACCCACCACCACCCACACACCACCCCCAACCCACACCAACCCACCAACCCCACACCACCCCCACCCCCCCCCACACCACCACACACACCACCCCCACAACCCCAACCCCCACCCACACACACACACCACCCACACCCCCCAACACACCACACCACCCCCCCCACACCCACCCCACACACCCCACCCCCCACCACCCACCAACCCCCCCCACCACCACCACCCCACCCCCCCCCCCACCCCACACCCCCCACTCACCCCCACCCACACCCCACACCCACCACCCCCCCCCCCACCCCCCCCACCACCACCAACACCCACCCCACCACCCCACCACCACCCACACCCCCCACCCACCCCCCACCCACCACCAACCACCCAACCCCCACACCACCCACCCACCCCCCACCCCCACACCCCAACCCACCCACACACCACACCACCCACCACCACACACCACCCCCACACCCACCACCCCCCACACCACACAACCCCCCACCACCCACACCACACACCCACCCCACACCCACACCAACACACCACCCCCACCCACACCCACACCACCCCCCACCACACCCACCCCCCACCCCACCCCACCCCACCACACCCACACCACACCCCCCAACCCCCCCCCACCCACCCCACACCCCACCACACCACCACACACCCACACACCCACACCCACCCCCACACCACCCACACACCCACCACACACCCACACCCCCACACACCCACACCCACCCCACACACCCACCACCCACACCACCCACACCCCCACACACCCACACCCACACCCCCCCACCACCCACACCACCCACACCCACCAACCCCCCCAACCACACCACACACCCACACACCACACCCACCAACCCACCACCAACCACCACACACACCCCCACCCACACACCACCCCCACCCACACCCACCCCAACCACCCCACACCCCCACCCACACACACACCAACCACCCCACACCCACACACACCCACCCACCACCCACACACAACCACCCAACCCACCCCAACACCCCACACCACCCCACCACCACACACACCACACCACCCCAACACACCACCCACCACCACCACCAACAACCCCCCCACCCACCACACCCCACACACACACACCCCCCACCACACACACACACCCACACCCCCCCACCACCACCACCCCCCACACCCCCCCAAACACACACCCACACCCCACCACCACCACACACACACCCACACCACCACCCCACACACCACCACCCACCACCCACACCCACACACCCCACACAACCCCACCCCAACACACCCACCCCACACCCCACACCACCCCACCCCCCCACCACCACACCACACCCCACCCACACCCACCACCCACCCACACCCCCCCCAACCCCACCAACCCACCCACCACCCCCAACCCCACACCACCACCCACCACACACACCCCACCCACACCCCCCCACCCACACCCACCCCCACCACCACCCACCCCCCACCCACCCCACAACCACACCCAACACCCCACCCCACCCACACCCACCCACCACCCCACCACCACCCCACCACCCCACCACCATCACCACCACCCACCACCCCCACCACCACCCACCCACCACACACCCACCACCACCCACCACCACCCCCCCACCCCCACCACCACCACCACACACCCCACACCCCCACCCCCAACCACAACCACACCCCACCACCACCCCCACCCACCAACCACACACCACCACCACACACCACCCAACCCACCCCACCCCACCACCCAACACCACACCAACCACCCCACACACCCCCACCCCCACCCCACCCCACCACACCCCACCCCCACCACCCCCACCCACACCCC
>JAMYXO010007877.1:0-11555 GCA_033310375.1 Conus canariensis
AAAAAAATTTTGATACAAAAACACTTTCTGTTCCCTGACTGCTTAATAATGAAGTGGGGACAAATTGTTCATTTTTTTTTTTTCCAGTTAGACATAGCAAAAGGGGGAAAAATGCCCTGGCTTTTTATCATCGGGGTAGAACTTGTAAAAAAATCATTGCGAAATTCATCGCGGAAGCATTGAAAATGGGGACGGGATGAAGGAAAAGTGAAATTTAAATAATACATTATAAGAATTCTGAATAAAATGTTTCATTCACACATGTTGAAGAATCAGTAAAATAAAATTCATCATTTGATTTGATGGATGGCGAGTCATCTTTAAAAAAGTGTGTTTTGTGTGTGTGTGGGTGTGTGTGTTTGTGGGGTTGTGTGTGTGTGGTGTGTGTTCGTTCGTTCTTTAATTTAACGTCCCCTATCCACCTAAAGTGACTTAGACAGTATGTAAGTTTTATGGTGTGTGCATGTATGTTTTATTTGGTTATGCATGCGAAGGTTGGTTTTGTTTTTTGGGCGTACGAAGGTATGTAAAAATGAAATTAGCCTCGAAAAAAATAAATAAAAATAAAAAAAAAACCCCACAACCCCCCCCCCCTCCCCCCAAAAAAAAAAAAACAAAAACAAAAAAACAAACCCACAAACTGAATCCAAAACTTTGAAAGAAAACACTAAATAAAAACAACACCAGATGGGGAAAATAACATAGACGTTAAAGTAAATGCCCAACGGGGGCTCTTAATCTTTCCATGAACAAATAAAAAAATGTTTATTCTTGGGAATGACGCCCTTTAAAAAGGCTGCATCGAGGGGTTCATGTTCAACAACCAAGCAGGGTAATGGGGCTTCGTTCATCGCCAAAAAAATAGATGGAACGGAGTGATTTGCTGGCCACAAATACAATCACATGTTTCCCCAAATTTTGGGGTTAAAAAAAAAGAAATCAACCCCAAATCAAAAAATCAAACTTTTAAAATCCCACTTGGTAGAGATTCTTGATACCTGTTTTTTTCTGATATATTTTTTCTGGTCCCTTTTCGCTTATTTGAAATAGAGTTCCCAGGATACGTCTTTTAAAAAACTAAACTCCATGTAAGGATAAAGGGAATGCAAATTCTTTGTTAAATCAGCTCTGATAGCAGCCTTTTTGGGGTAATTGGTCTACCTTTCATTCGCAGATAATCCACTTTTGAGGAACCCAAAAAAAAACGACATAGGAACCCGTAAAAATGCAAAAAATAATTAAGGGTAGACTTATGAATAGGGTTTTGCTCCCCACACTTGATTGAAAATTTTAAGACTTGTAGGACAATTTTGAAACAACGCAAAGTAGTATTTGAAATGCAGCAAATTAAAATCAAGAAGAAATTTAATGCATAATAATGGCAACAAGTTCCCGCGTAAATATGGAAATATTCTTACCAATTGGGGGGAACCTTTCTCCTATTTTTTTAAGATGGAAATTAGAATCTGAACCAACAAAAGTTGTCAAATACAGAACCCCTCTGTTATAATTTTTAAGGTATTTATATTAAGTTTTTTTTATATGTGATTTAACATACGTTGGCAGCAAGGCCTCAAGTTTTTTAAAAAACTTGTAAGTCTATGTCATAATTTTTCTCTACTAAAATTTTTCCCCCCCCCGGATAAGGCAAAAAACACCCGAGGACTACTTTTGAGGGGCAAGCCTGCTTTTTTTAAAAAAGTCAATGTTTTGAAGGCTACGATTTTAGAGAACGATTTTTTTTGGCCCCTTTTTGGGAAAATTTATTTTTGATTTTAATTCATTTCACGGGGATTAAAATTTTGTATGTAAGCTTCTTAAATAATTTTGCACATGCAATTTCATATTTTTTTCAAAAGGAAAAAAATTTCCTCTCCCATAAATTTTTTAAAGTTGATGTATGAACCGGGACACCAAGAGCATCTTGTAAGCTTTTACTTATCAATACTCTGCAAAAATTTTGATTAAATATTTTTGGGGGTGAGAAAAATGTCTCCTGGGCAAGGAAATTTTTATCGTACAAGCGCAGTAGCAAATGGTTAAAACTTTACTTTTTCTTTTTTTCCCCCCCTGATTGTTTGCCCCCCCATTTTCAAAAAATTTTTAAAATTTTCTTAAGCTTTTTGTTTAGAATAGTTTGTATGTTTATAATTCCCCTCAATTTAAAGTTAAATTACCCTAAAAATTTTTCAAAACTTTTATATTTCAAGGACAAACCTCTATTGAAATAAGGGAGAGGATTAGGATCAAACCAGATTTTAACAGAACCATATGCGATTTTTTTCGCTGAAAGGGGGCCCAAACCCTTTTCAGTCCTGTACTTACTAATTTTATCTAGTTCATTTTGAATATTCTTTTTTAAAAAGTTGATTGACTAAAGGTGGGGTGACGTTTTTAAAAATAAAATTTCATCCAATACAGAATCTCCGCATATTTTTCTAGTTCCCATTTTTTTTATAAGTTAGGGAAAACAAGGATCAAAATTTTAAACAGGGAAAGGGCATCAACCCTTGTGTGTGTGGTTGTGGTGTTTTGGGGTGTGGTTGTTGTGTGTGTTGTGTGTGTGGGTGTGTTGTGTGTGGGTGTGTGGTGGTGTATGTTGTTTTTATTTTGAACCTTACTGCATTACCCTGTGCGTGAGGTAGACATAACGAAATGTTACAATTTATTTTTTTTTTTGGTTTTAATTTTGGTTTGATACCCCTAGGTGAAAGTGTACTATTTGTTTGCGGGAAAGGAAGGGGAAATGTTTTTGTTCTGTTACCTCCCCCCCCTTTTCAAAAGACCTCTTTGGTAATACAATAAAAACAAAGTGTCAAAAGTGCAATCCTCTCTCCCCCCGCTCCCCCCCTTTTTCTCCTCTCCTCTTCTCTCTAAAACCCCCTCTCCTCTCCCCCCCTCCCCTCTGTGACTGGCTGGCTGGCTGTCTGCGTCTGTCTGTTGTCTCTCTCCTCTCTCTTATGTGACGGGGGCTATCGTCTGCTGTCTGCGTCTCTTCTCAAAGCAACATACTTGCTGCATTAACGGGGTTGGAGAAAAACGAAATCTTTAAAAAAACAAATTACACAAAAGGTTATTTTTTAAACAGATACCAAACATTGGCAAAATCAATAAAAAATGTATCATTTAAAATGTACACAAAACTTACACGAACACAAATGCAAACGCTGTGTATCTCATCCCACACTCAGACAAACACCCTCTAACACACTTTTGTGGTGTGTGCCTGCAGGGCCCAAAGTGGTCGCCCACTTGATGTTCCCTCACAGAAAGTTTGCTGGCGATAGCGGCCGTGGAGTCTGCTCCTTTTTTTTACACCCCTGACTTCCAGACTCACGTCCTTCCAGAATCGGTTTTTTTTCCCCCCCGGAAAGGTTTTTGCTGTCAATCGTCTTTTTTTTTGCCTAAAGCCTGCAGTTTAACTGCCATGATGGAAAAATGAAACGTACCTTCTTTTTTTCCCCCCTGTTTTCTGCTCTTGTCTCTGTCTCCCCGTCTCTTCTCCCCCCCCCCCTTTCTCCCCTCTCCTCTCTCTCTCCTTTTTTTTTCTCTCCTCTCCTCCCCTCTCTCCTTTGTCTGTTGATTTTTCTTGGGTAGAGAGAACAGAGAGAAAAAAAAAGAAGGTACCCCTTTAAAAAGGGCTTTTAAAATCTGAAATCCGTTGACCCACAATTTCGGGATTTGCTAAGCTGTAAAAGTTTTGGGGAAAAACAAAACCTATATTAACACTGTAGATTAAAAAAAAAAAACCGATATTTAAACCCCCTGTATGATTAAATCCCCATTAAAACTTGGTGCTCCCCCTCCCACCCTCTTTCTCTCACTGTCGTTGTATGTGACTTCACGCCATCCTCCTGGCTTTTTTCTCCCTTTCTCTCTGCCCCCCCTTCTCCCCCCCCCCCCCCCCCCTCCGTCCCGGTCATTTCCTCTTCTTAATCGGACCGACACTCTTTGTCTCTCACTCATCTCTCTACCTCTTCCTCCTCCTTCTTTATCCTCACTCATTCCCCCCCCTTTGCCTCTCTCTTGTCTTTCTCTCCACCCCTCCATCCTCTCTTCCCTCCCCCCCCTTTTTTTAGCCCATTTCTGTTGCCCCCTCCCTCTCTGCCTGTTTGTCCTTTTTCTTCGGTTGACCCGCTCCGCTCTCCCCTATTATCTAGTGGATGGGGGGTGAACTGAGAGTGAGGTGTGCATGTTGAACCCCGCTCCGCTCCTTCCTATTATCTAGTGGATGGGGGTGAACTGAGAGTGAGATGTGCACGTTAGTTTTATGATGTATGCTAGAAGCAGATGACGTTAAAGTCAGTTGGCAGAAATGTAAAACCAGCCACCTGACATTATAAACCACACGAACTGTGGGAAATACACTCTAGGGCTACATTCGCATTTGCGCATCTGCATACAACGCACATGCGTGGCACGCACACACACACACACACACACACACACAACACACACACACACACACACACACACAAAACACACACACACACACACGTGCGCCCCCCCCCCCCGCCCCCTCATACACAACCACAACCAAAAGTAGGGTGATACAAGGACTCACTTTTTTTTTTTTCATGCAAGTGAAAAATCAACACAAAACAATGCTGTAACACACAAGACTAATCCATTTAGCACACACAAACACAACCCCAGGGGATTACAGAGACTGAACACGAACTCCAATGTATTACTCATACCACACCACTCCACAAAATCACCACAACTTCACTAAGCAACAAATACGAAGAGGAGAGGAGAAGGGGAAGGAGAGAGAGAGAGAGGAGAAGAAAAAGAAAGAAGCTCAAATGATCACACCACATTGCAGCCTCCACACCCCCCCAACCACAAAATCCAAGAGAACACAGAAATTTGACCAAAAGTTCCAACCTGTCACAACAAACCCCACCACACCCCCCAAAACCACACCACGGCCCCACCACACCATACAAACCAAACCCCCCGCCAACCATACCCCACCATACCACACCACACCACACTACACCACACCCTCCAACCACACTATACCAACCATCACACCACACCACACCACACCACACCACACTACGCCACCCACTCCCACACCACACCACCCACACCATACT
This sequence comes from Conus canariensis, assembly GCA_033310375.1. NCBI lineage: Eukaryota > Metazoa > Mollusca > Gastropoda > Neogastropoda > Conidae > Conus > Conus canariensis. Next base: position 5,106 of record JAMYXO010007877.1, read on the forward strand.
ACACCACACCACACCACGCCACACCATACCACACCACACCATACCAACACCTACCCCCAACCACACCACACCACGCCCCACCAACCACGCCACACCAAACCACGCAACCCCACCAAACACACCACCCCAAAAACCATACCACACCATACCCGCCACACCACACCTACCACACCATTCCCACCACACCACAACCACGCCCCCACCATACACACCTTAAAAAACCCCGCCACACCATTACCACACCACACCACACCCACCATACCACACCATAACCCGCCACACCACACCACAACCGCACCACACCACACCATCACCCACACCAAAGCCACACCACACCACCCACACCACACCATACCATAAAAAACACCACACCACGCCACCCACACCACACCACCAAACCACCCACACCCACACCACACCAACAACCCAACACCACCCAACGCCACGCCCACCTAAACAAAACCACACCACCCCACACCACACCCCCCGCCCCCCAAACACCCAAAAACACACCACACCCAACACCCAATCTTTCCCAACCACAAAATCACACCACAAAACACACAACAATACAATACCTTGCACAGAGAGCTCAAATAAAAAAACAAAACCCAAAACACAAAAAAAAAACAAACAACTGGGAAGGGGGCTGGGGACGCGCAGGACCTCTTCGTGCACTCAATTTACCATGGGGGAAGTAACGTAGGAACATTGGTAAGCCCAAAAGGATTTTTTTTTTTCCCCCTTTTTATCTTTTCTAGCTGAACGATCCGGATCCCCCGTGACCAAATCCCCCCACAGATCCTCCAAAAATGTGATGTTCCATTGCAAGGCCAAAACTTTTAAAACTTTCCACCAGTTTTTTCCCTCCCCCCCCCCCCCTTTTCACGTCACGTTTTTCCCCCACAATAACCAAAACCCCAAACAGACACCGGTCAAACCTTGTAACGCCCTTTGGGGCCGAGGGAAAGAAAAAAACAAAAACTTTTCCCTATTCACCAGCCCAAAAAAAAAATTTTCCCCCCTCCCCCCCCCCCCCCCCCCCCCCCCTTTCCCCAAAACCCCCCCCCCTTTTCCCCCCCCTCACCCTTTCCCCCCCCCCAAACCCAACTCCCACCTCCCCCCCTATCCCCCCCCCCCTTTTTTTTTTTTTTTTTTTTTTTTTTTTTTTTTTTTTTTTTTTTTTTTCCGCCTTTTTCTTTCCGTTTGCCTTCTGCTTAAATAATACGTAATTCTTTAAAAACAAAGGGTGGGAGAGGAGAGAGAGAAGAGGAGAGGAAAGAAGAAGGAGGAGAAGGAGAGAGAGAGAAGAAGAGAAGGAAAAGCTGATCACTGTGTCTGTGCTGTCTCTCGCCCGTCTGCCTCTTTTTTTTTCCTTTTCTGTCCTTTTCCCCCGTCTGTCTGTCTGTCCTGTTGTCTTTCTGCTGCTTTCCCTTCTTTATTTCCCCCTCTTAGTCCCCCTGTGTTTCCTTTTCCTGTCTCTTTCGTTCTGTCTCCGGCTTGTTATTTTTCCCCCCCCTCCCCCCCCTCCCCCCCTCTTTTTTTTTTTTTTATATATATAAATAATAAGGAAAATCAGGGGAAATCCTATAAATCTTAAAAATTTAAAATCCAAACTCAGCAAAAAGTTTGATCGTCATCATCATCACATCATCACATTCTCGGTCCCCTCGTCCCCGGGGCGTCGTCCGTCGTCAAAACACACATCATCATCATTATCCTCCTCCTCCTCCTCCTCCTCCTCCTCCCCTCCTCCTCCTCCTCATCATCAACATTATCATCATCTCATCAAATCATCGTCACACAATCATCTTTTTTCTTTTCTTTTTTCCTTTTTTTTTTTTTTTTTTTTTTTACAGAATTGGGGGGACAGCTGTTTTATAACCCCATACACATCACAATAGAAACACAACCATCGAACACATATGACACAATGCAGTAAAAACAAATGCAGTAAACACAATCAATAAAAACAAATGCAGTAGAACACAACAGAACAACAAAAAGAGATACTTTTACAACGAAGAACATAAAAGAGTGTACTTTTTTCAATAGAAAACCCCAAAAAAAGAGTTACTTTTACAACTTTAAAAAACCAAAAAAAAGTGACCACCAAAAGTAAACAAACAAAAAGGGGGACCACAACGTAGAAAAAAACAAAGATGTACTTAAAACGTAGAAAAAAAAAAAAGAGGTCTTTTACAAGCAAACAAGAAACACAAACCTCTACTGTACGAAAAGAACCCATTTTTAAAACAAAATACATCAGCAAAAACAATCAACAACACCAGTACAAAAAAAAAATACAGACAATACAAACACAAAAATGAAACAAGGGCAACAAAACCCCAACAAGGACAGAAAAAAACCACATGGGAGTAAAAACACAATACAGTAAAAAAAAGATACAGGACAACAACAAACAAAAAATGGGACATACAAAAACAAAGAGTACAACACAGTAACAGTTCAATCATTTACAGCACGTCATGGACAGAACAGTAAACACAGAGTAGAACACACTACAATTCAACAATGCACGAAAAACAACGCATACAACTCTATACAACCAAACAACACAACCTACACAGAACATCACTATCAGAACAGTTGTCGTCAGGGCGACGAAAACCCTTGTCTCCTGGAACCCCGGGGGTGAGTCGTAGATGGCTTGGGGCAAAGGCCGACGGGGCCCGGAAAAAGATTTTATCACAGTATGGACAGGGCAGGGTTTAACGCAGCGGGGGATCTGTTTCCCCCCTGGTCTTCCTGACCATCCTGCAACGCTCAAAGGGGTGCAGGGAATTCTTTGCTTTCCCCCCCAGGTTTTTTTTTTTTGCACCTTTCGGACAGCTGATCGCCACCCATCTCTTCCTGGGCAGTCTCTCCCATGTTGTTTTGGGTGATGTTTTTAAGGCCTCAGGGGGGATTTGAGCAAACAAAAAACACATACAAAAAACTACAGTACAACAAAACATATTAAAACAAACACAGTACAACTTCATAGAGTAAAAAAAAGTGATGCAGTACACAAAAAACAAAACAACCAAAGCAGTACAACAAAGCCAAAAACTGTAAAAACCCCATGCAGCACAATAAAAAAACGACACAAAAAAGCGTTTCTACCGAAACCCTAATACAAACCCAAACCCAAAAAGCGCGATGACACAACACAAAGAAGCCAAAACCCAACAAAACAAAAAACCCAACAAGCGCGTATGACCAACAAAAGGAACACAACCCCCTCAAAATACAACCAAACACAGCGCGTATGAAAAAAAACCAAAGGGAAGGGGACAAAAACCAGACATAAAAAAACCCAAAAACCCCGGCCCCTGTTACACAAAACCAAAGGAAACAACAACCCATACAAAAAAAACAACCAAAACAAGGCGGGGTTGACACAAAAACAAAGGGAAGCCCCAAAAAAAAACCCAACATAATACAACCAAACCAGCGCGATACCAAACAAAGGAAAAAACAACCAAACATAATACAACCAAACACAGGGGGTGTATGACACAACCAAAGGAAGCACAAACACTGTGCACTTTCGAAGGGGTTTTAAGTGGGAAAGGGGAAAAGGGGTGGTGGGAAAAAAAATTAAAAGGGGGGGGGCAACAAGGGGTAGACCCAACTGAACGCGTTGAGTGAAAGGCAATTTCTTTTTTCGGGGGTTTGGGGAGGGTTGTGGGAGGCTACCATCAAGGGCGGGTGGGTGGGAAGAGAGAGAGAGAGAAGGAGAAAAAGAGGGGAAGAGGGGGAGAAGGGGGAGGGGGAGGAGAGGAGGGAGAGAGAGAAGAGAGAGAGAGAGAGAGGGGAGAGGGGGGGAAAAAAACAGGTGGAAAACGGGGGGAAAGAGGGACAGAAGGGGGGTAAAGGGGGGGGGGGGGGGGGGGGGGGGGGGTGCGCTTTGGGAAGGGAAAGGTCTGCGACAGAAGGAGATGGAGCTAGAAGAGAACTTCCGGACTTTATAGACCCCAAAAATAGGAGGGGCCCCCCACAGGAAAGTGAAAACAGGAGGAAGGGGGGGGGGGGGGGGGGGGGGGGGGGGGGGGGGGGGGGGGGGTGGGGGGGGGGGGGGGGGGGGGGGGGGGGGGGGGGGGGGGGGGGAAAGGCGGGGAAGGGGATGAGGGGGAGCACGACTTTTTGTACGCTGTGGAAAGAAGGCAGGGAGGGAGAGAAAGGGGGAGAGAGAGGGGGGGGGGGAGAACTGTCGACGCTGACGGGGCCCCCCAAAGATTTTCCCGTCCATCGCCTAGGACCTGTCCTCCCACCTTTGGGGGCAGGGAGGGGAAGAAAAGAGGAGAGGGGCGGGAGAAGTGGGAAGGAGAAAGGGGAAGGGGGGGGGGGGGGGGGGGTGGGGGTGAGGACGGGGGGGGGGGAAGGGAAAAAAGAGACTCTTTTCAATAAATGGACAGTCGCATCCCCCCAAACCCCCGCTGCCAGCAATGAGTGACCTTTGTGTTTTGATGGGGGTAACAAGGAAAAAGGCGAAAAAAAAAAAAAGGATCCAGATATTGAGTCTCACGTCTGTCCGCCTTTTTTGTGGAAACCCCCCCTCCCCTCTCCCATCTTCTCCCCCCCCCTTCCTCCTCCCCCTCTTCCCCACTCTTCTTTCTCCCCTTTTTGCTCCCCTTCCCTCCTTTCCCCCTCTCTCCCCTTTTTCCCCTTCATCTCCCCCTTTTCTCTCCCTTCCCCCCCCCCTTTTCCCCCTCCCTTCTCCCCTCCTCCTCCTCCCCCCCTCCCCTCCCCTTCCTCTCTCCTCTTCCTCTCCTTTTCCCGTCTCTCTTCTTTCCCCTCCTTTCCCCGTCCCCTCCCTTCCCCCCTTCCCCCCCCTCCTCCGTCCCCCCCCCATCTCTCCTCTCTTCCCCTCCCTTTGCCCTGGTCTTCTTCTCCCTCTCCCTTTTTTCCCCTCCCCCCCCTTTCCTTCTTTCCCCCCTTTTCCTTCCTCCTCCTTTTCCTTCTCCCTCCTCTCCTTTCCCCTCCACCCCCTCTCTCTCTTTCCCCCCCCTCTTTTTCCTCCCTTTTCCTCCTTCTCTCCCCCCTCTTCGTCCCCCCCCCTTTCCCCGGTCTCCCTCCCTTTCCCCTTTTTCCCCTTCTCTCTTTTTCCTCTTCTCTCTTCCCCTCCTCCCCCCCTCCCCCTTTCTCTCCCCCCCCCCTCCATCCCCCTTTCCCCTTTTCTTTCTCTCTTTCCCCCCCCTCCCCCTCCCTTCCCCTTTCTTTCCCCCCTTCTTTTCCCCTTTCCCCCCCCCCCCTTTCCTTCTCTCCCCCTCTCTTTTTTTTCCCCTTTCCCCCCCCCCTGCTTCTCTCTCCCCTTTCCTCCCCCCCCCCCTCTCTCTCCCTTCCCCCCCACCCCTCCTCTCTCCTCTCTCCTCCTCTCTCCCGCCCCCCCCCCTCCTCCCTCTCCCTCCCTCTCATCTCCCCTTTCTCCCCCCCCCTCCCTCTTCTCCCCCCCCCCTCCTCGCTCTCCCCCTCCCTCTCTCTCCTCCTCTCCTCCTTCCCCCTTTCCCTTTTCCCCCCCCTCCTCTCTCCTCTGTTCTCCATTGGGGTCTCCCCTCCTCTCTCATCCCTCCCTTCTTCTCTTCCCTCTCCCTTCCTCTCTCCTCCTCCCCTTCCTTTCCCCGCCCCTCCCCCCTCTGCCCTCTCTCCCCCTTCCTTCTTTCTCTCTCCCCCTCCTCCCCTCCCCCCTCTCTTCCCTCCCCCCCTTCCCTCCCTCTCCTTGGTCCTTCTCTCTTTTCTCCTCCTCCCCCCCCCCCCTCTCCCTCCCCCCCACTCTCGTCCCCCTCTTCTCCTCCCCTCTCTCTCCCCTCCCTCCCCCTTACCTTTGTCTCTTTACCTTCTCTCTTTCTCTCCCCCCCTCCCCTTTCTCTTCCCTCTCCCTCCTTTCCTCCCCTCTCCGCTCTGTCTCTCTCCCTCCCTCCCCTCCCTCCTCCTCTCCCCCCCTCTCCCTCTCCCCTTCCCCTTTTTTCCCCCCCCTCTCTCCCTTCCCCTCTCTCTACTCTCCTCTCTCTTCCCCTCCTTCCCCCCTCTCTCCTCTTCTCCCTCTTTCTCTTTTTCCTCCCTTTCCTCCTTCCCCTCCCCTCCCTTCCTCCCTTTTTTTCCCCCTCTCTCTTTTCCCCCCTCCCCCTTCTCTCCTCTCTTTCCCCCCCTTTCCCTTTCCCCCCTCCCCCCCCTGCCCTCCTTTTTTCCCCCCCCCCTTTTTCCTCCTCCCCTCCCCCCTTTCCCCCCTTTTCCCTCCCCTTCCTCCTTTTTCTCCCCCCCCCCCTCTCTTTTTCCCCCCCTCCCTCTCTCCCCCTCCTCTTCTCCCCTCTCTCCTCCTCCTCTCCCTCCTCTCCTCCTCCTTTTCCTCCTTTTTTTCCCCCTTTTCTCCCCTTTTTCCCCTTTTTTTCCCCCTTCTTCTTTTCTTCCTCCCCTTTTTTTTCACCCCCCCCCCCTTTTTTTTTTTCC
>JAMYXO010007878.1:0-11553 GCA_033310375.1 Conus canariensis
AAGAATTCAGACGACAAATGTTTTATGTGGTGCGTTCTTGCTAGGCTGCATCACGTTGCCAAAAATGCAGAGAGAGTATCTAACTATTTACAGTGGGCCAATGATCTTAACTTTAACGGCCTTGAATTTCCTATGGCTGTAGACAAAATTGATCAGTTTGAAAAACAAAATCCACCAATAACTGTTAATGTCTATACATGGTCTGAAGAAACCAACCTTCTGCCAATTAGAGTGTCAAAGAACAGTCCAACAATAGGCGAACCAACCAAAACTCATGTAGACTTACTCCTGATGCAAAGCCTTAATGGGTTGCACTACACTCTAATACGCACAATGAGTAGATTACTAGTGCATACTACAAAACAACATAGCAAACAAGAATTCTGTAGAAAATGTTTAACAAGAATTCCGTCCGTTCAAGCTGCGAGCGAACATATAAAACATTGTATTAGCCCAGTTGACTGTGATACAGAACTAATTACGCCCGGAGAAGGCAGTAAAGTTAGTTTTAAGAACTGGAAACGGTTGCAAACTAGTCCATATGTTGTTTACGCAGACTTCGAATCACTCATTGTTCCTTATGAAGGACCAACCCCACAGAAACTTCCTAAAACAGTCTTAATGAGTAATCATCAGATTTGCTCATTTGCCTTCATCATTGTTAGGTCGGATGGCGCCCATTCAAAGCCAGAATTATACAGAGGACCAAATGCTGCAAAATACTTCTTAAAACGCATGCAGCAAGTGCGTAATGCCTGTTCTAATAATCTAAACTTATCTGAAATCATAATGACGCCTGAAGACCAACAACAGTATGACTCAGCCACTCACTGTTGGATTTGTGGGGCGGCCTTGGTTGCCACCGCAGAGAATCCAACAGTAAGAGACCATGATCACATTAGTGGAAAGTTTAGAGGAGCAGCACATAACAAATGCAATCTTCAACTAAAGTTTGAACCAAAGACATGGAAGCTGCCTATATTCTTTCACAACTTGCGAGGTTACGACTCTCACCTTATAATGCAAGCAGTAACCAGCGACTTCGGGGTGTCATGCATTGCACAGTCATCAGAAAAGTACATGTGTTTCACTTTAAATAACATGTCTTTCTACGACTCTATGCAACACATGATGGTTCATTAGAGTCACTGGCTATGTCCTTAAAGTCCTGCCCAATAACAGAAGAATATTTTGACCCAACTCTTGTTAGAAAGGGCGTTTACCCTTATGAGTACATGAACAGTTGGCAAAGGTTTGACGAAGATACACTTCCGCCTAAAGGCGCGTTCTTTTCTAGTCTCAGAGGAAAGGACATCAGTGATTCTGATTACCAGCATGCTCAAGATGCGTGGCAGAAGTTAGAGTGTAAAACGATGGGAGACTATCATGATTCCTATTTAATGGCGGATACCTGTTTGTTGGCGGACGTCTTTGAAAATTATAGGAAGACCTGCATGAAACATTACAGCCTGGATCCCGCGCATTACATTTCTGCGCCCGGGATGAGCTGGGACGCTTTCTTAAAATTTACTGGAGTACAAATTGATTTATTGTCTAACCTGCCAATGCTTCAGATGATTGAAAACGGATTGCGTGGGGAATCAGTATGGCGTCGCACCATTACTGTAAAGCAAACAACAAATACTTGGACGACTATGATCCAAGTAAAAGGTCTAACTATCTTATGTATTTAGATGCAAACAATCTGTATGGATGGGCAATGGCGCAATCACTTCCATTACGCAACTTTAAAATGTACACAGATACGGATAATATTCAAAAAGCATTAAAGTGGTTGGGCAGTTTGACGCCAGATCAACAGTGTGGATACATTCTAGAAGTTGACTTAGAATATCCTCAGAAACTCCATGATTACCATAATGACTATCCATTAGCAGCAGAAAGTCTAAAGATGGCAAAAACAGAACCACCTAAACTTGTGCCTAATCTTCGAGGCAAAAAAAATTATGTCTGCCATTACAGGCTTCTACAATTTTATTTAAGACATGGTTTGAAGTTGACAGCTGTTCATCGTATAATTGCTTTTGATCAAGAACAGTTCATGAAACCATACATAATGAAGAACACTGATCTCAGAACTAAATCCACAGATGCTTCAGAAAAAGACTTTTTCAAGTTGATGAACAACAGCTGTTTTGGAAAGACTATGGAGAATCCGCACAAGCGTAAAGATGTTAGATTGGTCACCAGAGAGAACGATGCAATTAAGCTAACTTCTAAACCTAATTATCAGGACTTCAGAAGATTTCATGATCAGCTTTTTGGCATAATGATGAAAAAAAAGAAAGTCAAATTGGATAAGCCCGTTTTTATTGGGTTTACTGTTTTAGAGCTGTCGAAGCTTTTGATGTTAGAATTTCTTTATGACTACTTTAAGCCCTTGTATCCTGAGTCCAGAGTTCTGTACACAGATACAGATTCCTTTGTAATTGACATCCCTACTGAAGATATCTATAAAGACATGGAATTAGAAGTAGCTAAAGGGCATGCGGGATGGTACGACACATCTGATTACCCTAAAGATTCGCCTTTGCATTCAGATATTAACAAGAAGGTTTTAGGTAAGATGAAGGATGAATTATCTGGAGGTGTGATCAAGGAGTTTGTTGGTTTGAGGTCGAAAATGTACAGTCTTTCAAGCCAAAAAAAAGTTGTTAAAAAAGCAAAGGGAATATCTCGCAGTGTTGTGCAGTCAAACATATCCCATGACAATTACAAAGAAGCATTGTTTGGCAATAAGACTTTTCATCATGACAATTACAAGCTGCGATCTAATCTGCATGAGATTAACACAACAGTTGTAACAAAGAAGTCATTAGATAGAACAAACACTAAACGAGTATTTGTTAATCCAGAGTATTCATATGCAATTGGGCACTGGAGGACATTTGGTCAAGCGCAATTAGATACTCAGTAATTTCTTTATCCAGTATAGCCGGATTATTTGTGGTTGTTGTTTCAAGATTTTTTATTTTTTCATAAATATTAGGATCTATTGGCAGTTTATTCTTTATCATTGTTTTAATAATAAATTTATACGCAAATAATTTTTTTTGAGCTTCCATTTTAAACTCAAATATATTTACGTAAATCAGTTAAAGCGGAACTGTGTCTGGGGGATTATTTGCAGTTCTTCTTTCACAAAAGATCTTTGAGGGGCTGGTCGTTTTGTTGTGTCAGTTTCTCGTAAATAATACACGGCGGATTCATTTTCACAATTTTTTTTATCTCATATGGATCAACACTCCAAACTGGATCTGTTGCCCTGATGCGGGTGTCCCCTTCCGCTTCTCCCGGCGAATAAAGGTATCTCACTTTCAAACCAAATGGTAATAGTTTGCTTGATGAAGACTCTCCTTCAACAACATTTATTGTTTGTTTTCTGATTGCTTGTACTGGTTTTAGACCTTTAAATTCTTCATTATTCATTGCGCGCAAAACTGAGGGCAGCCTTCTAACCCATTCTGTGTTGCGAGAATTGTCAATCAGCTCTCTGTGATACTGGTAGGAGAAAAGTCTTTCAGATAACTGTTTGTTAAAGTTTTCAACCAACCCCTGTGATCTGTGAACACCCGGAATGCCTCTTTTAATGGTAACTCTATGTTTTAACAATAATTGATTCACTTGTCCTTTAAATTCTTTCCCATCATCGACTTGAATCATGCGAGGATAAGTTAAGGGTCCTCGTTGATATATCAGTTGTATAGCGACAGCAACAGCAGAAGCACTCTTTTGTGTTAATGGTTCCGCATCTTTGTATCTTGAAGCTATATCAATGACTGTAAGTGCGTACTTAAATCTTTTTCGTCTAATCGTATCATGGGGTAAATATAGAAGATCCATTTGATGGGTGTCGTTCGGTATTGTGTTGACAAAGTGTGGTCTTTGTATTCGTTTAGGCGCTGGTAAATAAATTTGCCAAATCGCTTGTTTAGATAACCATTCTTTTGCTGTTTGTTCACTGACTCCCGCTGCTTGGCTAAGCTTTTTAATTGCTGTTATTCCCTTCCAATATCCTTTTGGAGAATAATAGATTTTGTACATTTTTATTCAGCCAATACTTTGTGCAACAAAATACACAGCGGTCATGCCAAAGACAATAAACAATATTTCTTGCATCTTTTGTTTTTCTGATGGTTGATAAAAGTCGCTAAATTTTGGTGGGGGCAATGTTTCAACTTGTTTGCCTGTTACTAGAAAATATTCTTTTATTGCTTGGTCAACATCTTTAAATGTGTAAGCTGCATGTCCCTGTTGTTTAAGTCTGTCGTTAATAAAATCTAACTGCTCCATTCTTTGCTTTTCATAGGTGTCTTGTGCAGCAGCTAGTTGCTCCATAGCTCTGTTATGTCTTTTTCTCTCATTGTTATTTTGTAGTTTACTAAATGCGTAATTACTTCCGCTAAAAGCAAGCGCATTAACCACAGCGCCACCAATCATCATTACGAGTGAAGCCATTTTTATAAATGTATTTTTTTTAATTTTACATATTGATACTGTCTGGAATTATTCCTTGCTTAACTAGAAAATCTTTCGTAGCAAATGAAGCTGTAATAACAGCAATCAGCTTTGCTGAGTCTTCAAAGTCTAGTTTGCCAAGATCTGCTGGTTTTATTTTTAACAGGCTTTTACCAAGCATTGTGTATCCTACACTTAGGCCTCCAATAACAGCAGAATGGTATACAAGGTTAGTAATAGTTTTTTTCGGTGCTCATTTTTAAAAAATAAAATAATATTTATTCATTAATAAAACATGAACTGCGATGATCTACTTCCTGAACTTATGATTACAAATGATCAAGTTGATGACCAAGCTATTATGCGCCAAAAGGAAAGGCTGTATTCTTTAGCAGCATGTGGAAAAACAAAACAGTACCTTGGAAATGAATTCAGCATAGAACAGATTCAACAAATGTCGCCACAAGACATTGTAAAGTATCACAACAGGTATGAAGCGCAACTGGGGTCAAGAATGGTAAAAAGTGTTGGGCAAACGGTTCTTAGTTTGTACACTAAACTAGTTAGTAGATTTGCTCCCATTGATTCTGAACAAGATTTTATGTATGATTTAACGCAGGATCCAGTTTTAACAAAGTCATTAGAGTCTCTAGGATGTGATCTATATTACAGATTTGGAACATTGTTATCGCCATTAATCATGGGATTAATTACTTTTAATCATATAGATTTTGTTTCCCTTCAAAATGACCGAGCCAGAAAATCAGCAGAATCAGAAAACATTGAATCAGGTGGAGAAAGTGACCAGTAAAAAGCCTCCTCATCCTGGGCGTGTTGCAGCAGGAAAAAAATTAGCAGAGTGGAACAAACAAAAAAAATTAATGTTGCAATCACAGAATATAACTCATAATGAAAACATAACACCGCCAACGCCAACAGTTGTTTCAATGCCAGCTGTAAATACACAAGTTGATTCAAGGCCTGCAACACCAAAGTCTTTATGGAATATTGAATTTAAAACAGTTGCCATTTTTGGCGTCATTGCTGCTGGGGGTGGTTATTACGGTTATAAAATATATAAACAACGCCAGCAAAAACCAAAGCAGTCCAAAAAATCTCAGCCACTAAATACAGAAGCCGAACAAAAAAGCATGCCAGAACCGCCAACAACAAAAGATCATTTTGATCCATTTCAGATGGAATAATATTTCAAGAACTTAATAAATAATTATAAGTGACTTGAATAAGAACTTGATAACGACTTGATGACGACTTGATAAAATCTTAAATAAGAACTTGATAAGAACTTGATAAGAACTTAATGACGACTTGATAAGAACTTAATGACGACTTGATGACGACTTGTTAAGAACTTGAATAAGTACTTGAATAAGTACTTGAATAAGAACTTGATGATGACTTGTTAAAAACTTGATGTTGACTTGTTAAGAACTTGAATAAAAACTTGTTAAGAACTTAAATAAGAACTTGAATAAGAACGTGATGCCGACTTGAATAAGAACCTAGAACGACTTAATGACGATTTTTTTTCACAATTAATTGTTACATTCTTTTCCGGGGAGACAACTCCCTTCTGCCTTTATGTAGTATCTAGGTCAGACATGTCTGGCCCCGGCTTACTCAACTGCACAATAGCCGAGTCGAAGCGCCGCACTGTTTGCTAGTTCGTGTCAAGTTACACATAAGGCGTCAGGCCGCCAAGCGGCATTGTATAAATTTAGACGGCGTCGTTCAGTACCGGCGTTAGACGTCATTGTATAAATTTAGGCGGCTAAATTTCTAAACATATCAAAACATGTTTCTTACCTTCCCCCAATCACAAGGCTAGATAGAATCAGCTGATTAGTAACAGTGACGACATTTCCGCCCAGCACTTGTGTTGAACCTAGCTGTCTTGTCATTTTCACATTGGGTTGGTGTGCTGCGTGTGTGATTTCCAGTCAAGAAAGCGTTGTGACTTTAAAACTTTGCTGATTGATTCAAGATAGCATTTTTTCAGAGAAGGATTTACTAGGTAGTCCTTCTTCACAAGAATTAGCACAGGAAATTAGAGTTTCAAACGCTGCACATCAAGCTCTGTGGGATTATTCTATTCAAGACACGCCACTTCATGTCAGCAAGGGAAATGACATGATTCTAAAAATAACGGTTATGCATAACCGGGGCTCTGCGTCAACTTCTTCTTGCAGCAACATTCACAAACCACCCAGCAAGGGAAATGACATGATTCTAAAAATAACGGTTATGCATAACCGGGGCTCTGCTCCACTTGCTTCAATGCTCCTATTCAACACCCAGCTATAAACTTTTAGGCTGCCTTTTCAGGCGGCCGCCGGTGTACTTTATACAATTGTCTTGTTTGTTGAATCAAGCTTTTGATAAGTGCACTTGGTGGCTGCTTAGAATAATCTTCAACAACGTGCCACGATTCTACGCTTGTGTAAACACACATCCCACCCCTTTTCAGATAGCTTTCAATAGCCAGTCATTCCTCACAATAGAATGAAATCCCAACTTGGTTGACAAATAGCCCTCCTAAGAATAAAGGCATGGTTAACCAAGTCCCCATTGTTTTGTTTGTTTACTTCTTAACGGTCCAGTGACAGAGAACTATAAAACAGATAATCCTACACATTATGTATGTTTGATGTTTGATGAATGTATGCGTGAAAATGATGTTATTGAAAACGATCAAGAAAAACGAAGGATTAAGCAAAAACTAAAGTCTCAAAAGTTTTCTAAATTAGTGTTAAAAACAGATAATCCTACACATTATGTATGTTTGTAAAGTGTTTACTATTAGAGAACTATAAAATAGGCATTCTGGGTAAGCCGGCGGAGCAACAGCGAAACCGGCTTCAGCCGGTTGGAGCTGGCGGAGGTGGGTGAGCCAGAATGCCTATTTTATAGTTCTCTTAGTCCGTTTTGTGAAAGGCCTTAATAGCCTACTCCACATAAAACTATTCGCATTCATATTCGTTCTGTCTCTCTCTCTCTCTCTCTCTCTCTCTCCTCTCTCTCTCTCTCTCTCTCTCTCTCTTTGAAAAGTCACAAATTGTATACGTATATAAATGAATACCTAATATACGCCTTAATAAATAAACAGATAATGAATAAGTGAATGTATGTATATATATATATATATATATATATATATATATATATATATGTATATATATATATATATATAATTAAGTAAATGAGTATATCAATAAAGAACTAATTTATAGATACCACTAGACCAAATGATGAAAAAAAAGAAAGAAGAAAGAAAGGAAGGACAGAAGGAAGGTAGGAAGGAAAAGAACCACAAAACCAAGAGAGATGAACAAATTGGCAAACAAACCCCAAAGTCTGCGTGGTGGGTAACTGAAAAAAATAATTAGTTGATTACTTAATTAGTTAGTAAGTTAGTTCTCTCATTCTCAATTTATAACCATCTTCTCATAATATATTCATGGTACACCAATCCTCTCTGTCTTACATGTCATTCTTATTTCTTTCTTTATCTTCCTATTTCCATCTCTTCTTTGTTTCTTTGTTTCCTTTTTGCACTCTATTCCTTTCTCTTTTACTCTTTTTATTTTCTCTTATGGTTATGGACATATACAATTTTTTCTTTCTTTTTTTCTTTTTTTAGACAATTGCAAACTTAGAGACAGAAAGAGGCTCTTTACTACTTGTTGTCTGGTTGAAGCACCCCCAAAAAAGAAAAAAAAATTCTCACTAACTAACTAATTAACTATTTTTCACATTTTTGTTTTCATTCTTCACATTTTTTCTTTGTTCTGCCTGGATTCGAACCTGCAGCTTTTGGATGGGTGGGCGTCTGAAGGCGTGCCTTTTTCAGACGGATGTCTTACCCCACTGCTAACAGACACCTATTGTACTTTGAGATGTTTATGCCTTTTGAAGTTCACTTTTGTTCCTCCCCAACCAGCAGCTCATTCAAATATTCAGGTGTTTCCTACACAAGTCTGTTGGTATGCCTGCTATGAATCTCCCGTCAACTTTAGAAAGTATGTTGAACTCAGCACTGCAGAACATGACGCTATTCCCGTTCAAAATTGAAAGCAAAGGAAACCACATTGTGGTTGTCCTGAGGTTCGATACTATAACCGATTATTCCCTGTCACGTTACTACCACAGCATCCATGCTGTGTATCGCAGAAAGTGCCCCTTCCAGGTAAACAGGGATAACACTGTGAAACACAGAAGAAGCTAAGGTAGGCAAGGCAGCCTTTTCATCTCCATCTGGTTTATTTTTGCCAACTCTGCCCAGTTTGTTCTATGCTGCTGATTCTGACAGTGAAAAAAACTGTTTATACTGATAACCATGTAGCTGACAATGATAATCATTTGCCTGCCTCTCTTCCCCAGTCTTTGTATAACACTCAAAACAATCAACAGCAAATTTACATGAAACTGTGTGGCGTCAATATACAGTTAGTGACAGTGTGTGATGACTCTGAGAAAAAGTGCGTAGCAGAAACAGATTTCCATATGACTGTTAGAGTAAGAATTACTGAAGGCTATGAACAGGAAAATAATGCAACCGAACGTGATTCAAAATCGATGCATTTACCCGACACAGAGCACAAAACTAATGTTAGATCAAGCACATGTGGCACAGACAGCACCTAGCTCACTAAAGAAGCTAATGTGCAGCAGCACACAGAATCTTGTCAACAAAACATTCACACACAAATAATGGCAACTATTGAGGAAAGAGGGAAGAACTTGGTCAATCTCCTCCGTGTTTGTGGCGAAGTTAAACACATCACTTCTACCTGGAGCAAAGATGTTGTGAAAGGAAATCCTCACTATGACCCATCGTAACTGTTTTGTTGTAAAGTTGTGAGGTGGACTATTACTATGTGTGATTGACAGTCCAAGGATTAGTTACAAATGTATTTAATACCACGATGTCGGATCCATGTCAAGATGAAGGTTTGTAAAGGCCAATTGTACAACGTTCTATCCACATAATTTTCGTGTATGTGCTTCCGTCCTCACTCCATTTCTCACCTGCCCCCCCCTTACCCTGTTCCCCCATCCCATTCCTCCATAGTCCGTTTTATGAAGGGCCTTAATAGCCTAAACCACATAAAACTATTCGCATTCATATTCTCTCTCTCTCTCCTCTCTCCTCTCTCTCTCTCTCTCTCCCCTCTCTCTCTCTGAAAAGTCACAAATTGAATACGTACATAAATTAATACCTAATGAACGCCTTAATAAATAAACAATTAATGAATGAATGAAAAAAATATATATATGTATATATATATATATATATATATATATATATATAATTTAGTAAATAAGTATATGAATAAATAACTAATTTATAGATACCACTAGACCAAATGATCAAAAAAAGAAAGAAGAAAGAAAGGAAGGACAGAATGAAGGTAGAAAGGAAAGGAACCACAAAACGAAGAGATAATGAAATTGGCAAACAGTACAAATCTATTTAATACCACGATGTTGGATCCATGTCATGATGGAGATTTGTAAAGGCCAATTGTACAACGTTGTTTCCACATAATTTTCGTGTATGTGCTTCCGTCCTCACTCCATTTCTCCCCTGCCCTCACCCCTACCCTGTTCCCCCATCAAATTCCTCCATAGTCCGTTTTGTGAAGGCCTTAATAGCCTACTCCACATAAAACTATTCGCATTCATATTCGTTCTGTCTCTCTCTCTCTCTCTCTCTCTCTCTCTCTCTCTCTCTCTCTCTCTCTCTCTCTCTCTCTCTCTCTTTGAAAAGTCACAAATTGTATACGTATATAAATGAATACCTAATATACGCCTTAATAAATAAACAGATAATGAATAAGTGAATGTATGTATATATATATATATATATGTATATATATATATGTATATATATAATATATATAATTAAGTAAATGAGTATATCAATAAAGAACTAATTTATAGATACCACTAGACCAAATGATGAAAAAAAAGAAAGAAGAAAGAAAGGAAGGACAGAAGGAAGGTAGGAAGGAAAAGAACCACAAAACCAAGAGAGATGAACAAATTGGCAAACAAACCCCAAAGTCTGCGTGGGGGGTAACTGAAAAAAATAATTAGTTGATTACTTAATTAGTTAGTAAGTTAGTTCTCTCATTCTCAATTTATAACCATCTTCTCATAATATATTCATGGTACACCAATCCTCTCTGTCTTACATGTCATTCTTATTTCTTTCTTTATCTTCCTATTTCCATCTCTTCTTTGTTTCTTTGTTTCCTTTTTGCACTCTATTCCTTTCTCTTTTACTCTTTTTATTTTCTCTTATGGTTATGGACATATACAATTTTTTTTTTTTTTTTTTTAGACAACTGCAAACTTAGAGACAGAAAGAGGCTCTTTACTACTTGTAGTCTGGTTGAAGCACCCCCAAAAAAGAAAAAAAAATTCTCACTAACTAACTAATTAACTAAGTAACTAATTAAATAGCTAGCTAACTGATTAACTAATTAACTAACTGAGTAACTACCTTACTTACTACCTAACTACATGACTGCCTAACTAACTAATTAACTATTTTTCACATTTTTGTTTTCATTCTTCACATTTTTTCTTTGTTCTGCCTGGATTCGAACCTGCAGCTTTTGGATGGGTGGGCGTCTGAAGGCGTGCCTTTTTCAGACGGATGTCTTACCCCACTGCTAACAGACACCTATTGTACTTTGAGATGTTTATGCCTTTTGAAGTTCACTTTTGTTCCTCCCAACCAGCAGCTCATTCAAATATTCAGGTGTTTCCTACACAAGTCTGTTGGTATGCTGCTATGAATCTCCCGTCAACTTTAGAAAGTATGTTGAACTCAGCACTGCAGAACATGACGCTATTCCCGTTCAAAATTGAAAGCAAAGGAAACCACATTGTGGTTGTCCTGAGGTTCGATACTATAACCGATTATTCCCTGTCACGTTACTACCACAGCATCCATGCTGTGTATCGCAGAAAGTGCCCCTTCCAGGTAAACAGGGATAACACTGTGAAACACAGAAGAAGCTAAGGGTAGGCAAGGCAGCCTTT
>JAMYXO010007879.1:10000-11552 GCA_033310375.1 Conus canariensis
GAGGACGGTCAGATAAAGTGCACGGTCAGATAAAGAGCACGCTACAGCAGGCTTAGTACTGGAAGTCTGGTTTGCTCCAAATTATGAAGAGCCCTAGCGAGGCAGTTTTCAAGCAAGGAATGACTATTTTTTGTAAATGTGTGTTTTTATATTTTCTACTGAATACTGTTTAACGCTGCTAATAGCACTTATACATTACAACTGGAACTTGAACCACTGTGAGTTTTGTCATTGTAGAAGTACTCTTGTGATTTCTGACATCCTTTAATAAACTTCAAGTGGGCATTTCTCAAATCCGCCATTTTGGAGATAGTCTGGTGTGCCTGTAAAGTAGCGACAGAAACAGTGAGATAGAGAGAGGTCAAACAGTTCTGACAAAAATGTTAATATCGTACAATTGATATGAGATGCCACAAAACCTAATCATAACATAGTACATAATGTAATATACGTCTTAGACTACCAGAAATGATAAACAGTAATAAAACTCTGACTGTGCACAGATTTATGAATAGGAGGCATTGTTCATGCCCTGAACGAAATGATAAACAGTAATAAAACTCTGACTGTGCACAGATTTATGAATAGGAGGCATTGGTCATGCCCTGAACGAAATGATAAACAGTAATAAAACTCTGACTGTGCACAGATTTATGAATAGGAGGCATTGGTCATGCCCTGAACGAAATGATAAACAGTAATAAAACTCTGACTGTGCACAGATTTATGAATAGGAGGCATTGGTCATGCCCTGAACGAAATGATAAACAGTAATAAAACTCTGACTGTGCACAGATTTATGAATAGGAGGCATTGTTCATGCCCTGAACGAATTGATAAACAGTAATAAAACTCTGACTGTGCACAGATTTATGAATAGGAGGCATTGGTCATGCCCTGAACGAAATGATAAACAGTAATAAAACTCTGACTGTGCACAGATTTATGAATAGGAGGCATTGGTCATGCCCTGAACGAATTGATAAACAGTAATAAAACTCTGACTGTGCACAGATTTATGAATAGGAGGCATTGGTCATGCCCTGAACGAAATGATAAACAGTAATAAAACTCTGACTGTGCACAGATTTATGAATAGGAGGCATTGTTCATGCCCTGAACGAAATGATAAACAGTAATAAAACTCTGACTGTGCAGATTTATGAATAGGAGGCATTGGTCATGCCCTGAACGAAATGATAAACAGTAATAAAACTCTGACTGTGCACAGATTTATGAATAGGAGGCATTGGTCATGCCCTGAACGAAATGATAAACAGTAATAAAACTCTGACTGTGCACAGATTTATGAATAGGAGGCATTGTTCATGCCCTGAACGAAATGATAAACAGTAATAAAACTCTGACTGTGCACAGATTTATGAATAGGAGGCATTGGTCATGCCCTGAACGAAATGATAAACAGTAATAAAACTCTGACTGTGCACAGATTTATGAATAGGAGGCATTGTTCATGCCCTGAACGAAATGATAAACAGTAATAAAACTCTGACTGTGCACAGATTTATGAATAGGAGGCATTGGTCATGCC
>JAMYXO010007880.1:2500-7500 GCA_033310375.1 Conus canariensis
TCTCTCTCTCTCTCTCACCTCGCGCATTTAAATGATCCTTCCATAATATAGTTCTTCCTCTTCTCCCCCCCCCACCCCACACACACACACGCACGCACGCGCGCGCATACACACACACACACACACACACACACACACACACACACACACACGCACGCACGCACGCACACGCACGCACACACACACACACACACACACACACAACACACACACACACACACACACACACACACACACACACACTCACCGCATCCTTGTCCTACTACGACAACAACGATCTAATCCACTCTCCCTGTTCATGGAGGGTTGAGAAGTCTCTGTGGCCATTCTCCTGACAGTTGTACCTGTAGCACTACAGTACCGGGGTTCCATATACCGCAATATCGCTCAGCAACACACGCAGAACAAAAGATAGAGAGGGAACAAAACGAGAGAGAGAGAGAGAGAGAGAGAGAGAGAGATTATATAAAATAGCAAAATTGTTCGGAAATTGTCACAACAGGAATGCATTTGCGTTTATTTCAAGAAATAAAATTCCCTACACAGTTTAGTTCCTACAGAACTATATTTTGAGATAAAAGACATGTATAAGAATGTATAACCTGGCAAGAGAGAGAGAGAGAGAGAGAGAGAGAGAGAGAGAGAGATACGGATACGGATACGGATATTTTATTCACAAATAGGCCATTGCCCCTCGTGAAGGGGTGCATCTGAAAATCATTCGATATTTTACACGTTCAAAAACTGATTCAATGCTTTACATTAAGAAACAAGAACAGATCTTAACTTAAATGCTTTGTATAGGTAAATGGACAGATTTCTAGTTGTTCGTTCATTATTGGAAGCTAGAAGTAAGCTTAATCTGAAAAGACTTGGAAATCTGTAGTATTTCAAATGTATATAACGTTCTCTTATTTCGTTTAGTGAAGGACAGCACAGAACAAAATGCACTTCATCTTCTTTCTCTTCTTTACACAATGGACAAATCAAATCAACAGGGGTATGTTGTTTGTATCGACATCTATGTACAGCAATATCTGAAATACCCAGTCTGAATCTTGTTGTAATAATCTTGATATGTCTGTCTAGATTTAACGTTAAATGCATTTTATCTATTGCTATTGTGCAAAAAGTCTTATATACACTAAATCTGTCACTATTCTTGACATGAAAATCCCATTCTTGCCATCTACAAAGTACAAGTCTTTCTTTAAAGTCAGCAATAAACTGTTCCACTCCCTCAACACCTTGGTTTAACCACACATAACCAAAACCAAACATGTATAACTTACAGCGAATGTCAGACGCCCAGTTTGTCTTATCACGAGAGTCTAACTCAAATAATGTTCTATATGCTTTTCGCGGTAATCTTGACTCATCCATTCTTGTCAACTTTAACCAGTAGTGCATGCACCTAACGGCAGAATTTATATAAACAGGGTATCTATTTGTCTCACCATACACAAGGTCATTCGGTGTTTGTAACTGAACTCCTAAAAACTTTTTCAGAGCAAAGAGATGTACTTTTTCACAAAAGTGTGCAGCATTACTTAGCCCCCACAATTCAGCACCATACTGAACAATGGGTTGTATCTGCGCGTCAAATAGTTTTAAATATACAGCAAGAGAATTGCATTTTAACTTACGTAATTTTTGCAATATGCATAACAACGCATGCTTTGCTCTGCAGGCAAGGTTCTTACAAGAAACAGTAAATCTCAACCGTGTTGAAAAATAGATGCCTAAATATTTATAAACATTAACAACAGGCATAAGGATTCCATTATAAGTCCAATGTTCACTAGCTGCTAAGTACCCACCTTTTCTAAATACAACTATATTACTTTTATTCATATTCACATTCAGATGGAGTGCTGTTGCTGCCCTATGTAGACTATTTAGTTGCGTCTGTAACCCAACTACTGTTTCCGACAGAAGAGCTATGTCATCTGCCAAAAGTAATATAAATAGTTCAAAGTAATCATGCATAAATGTTGCACCATGCTTCCCATTTCTAATCACTTCTATTGCTAATTCATTTATAAATAAAGAGAACAGCACTGGACTTGTAACATCTCCTTGTTTTACCCCCCGGGTACAGTTTATGTAATCTGTCAATTTTGCACCCGAGCGAATTCTAGCTCTGACTGTAGTATACATGCTATGAATACACCGAAGGAGTTTTCCTTTGATACCATTTTTTACCAGAATAGGCCACAGTAGATTCCTTTCAATAGAGTCAAAAGCTTTCTCAAAGTCAATAAAGGCGACATAGAGTTTACGGTTAAAGCAAAACTGTTTTTGGATCAAAGCTAATAATGTGTACATGTGATCAATGGTGGAATATCCCCTTTTAAACCCCGCTTGATATTCCCCTGTGATATTATGCAGCTCAATCCATTCTTGAATCCTATTATTTACTATAGAACTATAAACTTTACTGCTTGTATTACATAATGATATCCCTCTATAATTACCGGGATCGTCTACATTACCTTTTTTAAATAAAGGTAAGATAATAGTTTCTGTCCAGTTATCTGGGAATACTCCCTTATCAAACAGAGTGTTAAACAGTTTAACAAAGAAGTCAATTACTCGATCACCAGCATTTTTCAGCAACTCGCCGATAATTTCATCCGGACCAGCGGATTTACCGTTCTTTAACTTTCTTATAGCCAATAACACTTCTTCTCTAGATATTGGGCGGTTCATGGAACCACCATATTCATATTCATCAAAACTATCATCAATGTTGTCGTTAGATACTAACGTAAATTCGTTTTCTGAATTTGTTTCAAGCAACTGTTTTAAAATGTTTATACCAATCATCAATTGTTATATTGTTACGTGGCTGCTTTCGTTTTGAAGAAATTTTATGGACATTTTCCCAAAACTCCCTTTGATCACTTATGGAATCAACTAACGCCCCTAACAATTGCTCATTGTGCTGATTTTCTTTAAATTTTAACAAATTCTTATACTCTCTCCTAGCTATGCAGTAGGCATCACGATCAGAACTATCCTTCGTTTGCCGAAATGTGCGTAGCAATCCTTTTGCTTTCGATTTACTTAGTTTACATTCTTTGTCATACCAGTCATTTTGTTCATCAGCATTGTTCAAACAGAGTTGTTTTTCCATGCAAGAAGAGCAAGTTTTAACACATGTAAGAAACATATTCAAGGCTTCATTGCAGTCATGATCAATCATATCAATAGCACTGTCAAGAGATGACAATGCTTCATCTGAATGCATTGCAGTGACATAAGTATGTTCAAAAGAAGGCTTCCACACAAACTTTTTAATAACTTCACGTTCCTTTCCAGCGGTCAAAAACACAGGGTTTAAATTCGGCAATTCAAAATGAAGCTCCACGGGTAAATGGTCAGATTCCAATCGTTCTGATACATATAAACTGCAAGACGATACAACAAGTGAAAATAATTCTCGAGACATCAAAAAATAGTCATTTACACTACACCCTGACTCTGATATATAAGTGTAGTGCCCATCGAGGTCCCCATGACATATTCCATTTAATATGCACAGTCCAAGTGAAGTACACATATCCAACAAACATTTTCCATAGCCATTGATTATACTGTCGGAAGATTTTCTTTCCGAAAAATTGGAACAACTGGTTAAATCAACACCATACTTATCATGCTCATAAAAAATATCTTGAGAGACATTTGCAGTTCTACTGTTCAAATCTCCAGATAGAATCACATGTATATTGTTCAAATCAAGCATACACTCAGTAAGGCATTCTTCCAGAGAACATATACCATTGTCTATATCAAAATAAGCATAATACGGTGAACCCTCAGGAGGCACATATGCACAAACATATAACACATCTTCTGCAAGATCAAACAATATCCCGTCAATCAAAAAGAAAAGAGCATTTGAGCAATCTATCTGGAGTTCTCTGACATAGTGCACAAAATCATTCTTAATCAGACATATTACCCCCCCTGAACGTCTGCCTTGTCGAGTAAACTTAACAGCAGGTTTGCTAAACACAGTATAGCCAGTAAACACATTAAATTCAAGATTTTCCACAAAAGTCTCTACAAGACAGATAAAGTCAAATTTGGACAAATAAGAAAGAAAATCTTTATTGTGAATCTTGGAAAGAATTCCATTAATATTCCAGTGCAGGAACGTAAAATATTTTGAATGTGTATTATTTGTTTTATCTCCGTTATCATGCAGAATATGTTTACTTTTGTTACAATTCTCATTACGTCTTTCATGATCCGACACTGACAGCTCTCTCTCATTGGCATAAACGGGAATAAAAACACTGTCATCACTGCTACATTTTTTCTTTTGTGACCACCCCATATTCTTATCCGCTGTGACACCACTTGCTCTTTCACTGGCATAAACAGGAATAAAAACACTGTCATCTCTGCTATACTTTTTCTTTTGTGACCACCCCCTATTGTTTTCCGCTGTGACACCACGTGCTTTCTCTGAAATATGTCTCTGCTCTGCATTATAATCATCCCTAGTTCTCTGGTCAGCTGTGTCATTGTAATTGTCATCAGACGGAAAACATGCCAATTTATCACTTTCACTTTCATAACAATACTTTTCACTATAATCAGAAGAAACAAAATCCAAAAGCTGGTTACCATCACTATTTACAAGACAATCATACCCCGGCGCCACCACAGAACCCATGTTTACATTGTCAGAGGCAGAATGTTCACTCACTGTGGCAGCGTCGTTGTCCCCATCGCACACTTCCTTCTCTGCACGGGATTTTTGCACACACCACACTGGAGATACCGGTGTCACTGTGGGGCGGCCTCCCCCCTATATTATTTCTTTTAGGTTTTGTCCATCACTGTCGTCAAGGCCATACTTCTTCCCCTCGATAAGAAGATGGTCGAAGATCATGGCCACACGTTTTCCCTCACTCTTTAGTTTCTTTAAGTGAGGGGTTAGTTTCTTCCTTACTTCTCTGACTCTAAGTGAAAAGTCCTCACCT
>JAMYXO010007881.1:0-11549 GCA_033310375.1 Conus canariensis
TTATCATCTGCCAAATAAGATTCATGATGTCTGTTTTCTTCTAAACGAATCCCCTTCTATTCATCTGCTTGGTCTTAATGAAACTCGCCTTGACTCCCGTTTCACTGATACAGCTTTATCCATAACTAACTATAACTTTGTCCGACGCGATGCACATCACTCTGGTGAAACAGGACTTGGAATATATATTCATCAAAGCATCGCTCACTGTACAAAAAGGCGGCGTGACCTTGAGCCTGATAATGTTGAATGCATGTGGCTGCAGGTAAAACCCTCCAACTCAGCCCCTCTTCTAGTTGGATATGTGTACAGGAATCCCGCTGCCACTTTCCTTTGGTATGACAACTTTGTACACATGATGGATGATGCATATAAGAGCTATCCAAATGTCATTCTTCTCGGTGATTTTAACATTGATCTGTTAAAACGGCAGCCTGCCTGGGATGCGACCACCACACTTTTTGGCTTGCATCAGCTTATTCATAGTCCAACTAGAATCGCAAAGACATCATCTACATTGCTGGATCATATCTACACGAACAACAAAGCCATGGTATCCAATATAACAGTGGGCAACAAAAGCATAAGCGACCACCGTCTCATTTTGTGCACTTGGTCTTGTAAACTTCCAAAGCAACAGAATAAGGGCCACACAACCATTCAATATCGCTGCTTCAAAAATTTCAGTAAGGATGAATTTTTCCTCGACTTAAGCTTAGCTCCTTTCTACAGTGTACTCAATTACACAGATCCAAATGAAGCGTATAATACCTGGTATAATATCTTTCTCTCAATCGTTGATAAACATGCCCCACTTAGAAGAAAAAGGGTAAAACACAGAGTACTTCCCAGCTGGCTGACAAAAGACATTATTATAGAAATGGCACTAAGGGATGCACTTAAGACCGCCAAAAAAGTAGATGAATATAAAAAGCAGAGAAACAGAGTATCAGATCTGGTTAGAAAATCAAAATCTGAGCATTTTAGGAAGCTGATAAACGCAAACAGGGATACAGCATCATTATGGCGTGCTGTTAATGAAATAACTGACAAGTCGAGAAAGAAATCAGATAATACTGCGACTATGTGGTCTGCTAACACTTTCAACAATCATTTCCTTCAGGCAACTGAATCAGTACAAACGGCTGCCAGTGTCACATTCTTTAATCGATATGAGACTCCAGCTGTTCTCCTATCGTTTTGTCAAGAACGATTAAATACTAGAGATTCATTTAGCATCCCCTTGCTTGCTATTAATGAAGTTGGTTCCTTAATTTCAAAACTTAAAAATAAAAAAGCAATGGGTCCAGATAACTTAAATGCTTCTATACTCAAGCTTGCTCTACCTTACATTGTTGATACCCTTACGTATGTTTATAATTTGTGTATTGATCAGAATGTCTTCCCATGTGGTCTAAAGGCAGCAAAAGTCATTCCCATACCCAAATCAAGAGATCTCACTGATTTAAACAATTTTAGACCAATATCTCTTTTATCTGTTGTATCGAAACCTCTTGAGATGCATGTTCACAAACACCTAACTAAACATATGGAACATCACAAACTGTTCCACCCATTTCAGTCAGGCTTTCGTCGAAATCACTCATGCCACACGGCCTTAACACGCCTCTGTGATACATGGCTATCAGCCATCAACGAAAGAAAACTCACTGGAACTGTTTTCCTCGATTTTAAGAAAGCGTTTGATCTTGTAGACCACAACATATTATTAAAAAAAATGACTGCATATGTTCAAAATCCGGCAGTAGTCACCTTCTTTCAGTCATATCTTGAAAACAGGACCCAGCGTGTTTACTTAAACGGTACTTATTCCTCTGAAGGAATAGTGAGCTGTGGCGTTCCACAAGGCTCTGTCCTTGGACCTCTTCTCTTCTGTATTTTTATAAATGACCTACCGATGCACATATCTCACAATGATGTCATCTGTGATCTGTTCGCTGATGATAGTTCTCTTCACTGTAGTGATACAAACATCTTGTGTGTACAAATATCGTTACAACAAAGTATAACTGATGTCTTAGAATGGTGCAACCAAAACCGAATGGTGCTTAATCCGCACAAAACAAAATGTATGGTCCTAGCATCGAGACAGAAACATCAACGACAGCATCTTATGTTGAGCCTAAAAATGAGTGAAACCTTGATCGAGCAGGTTACCGAACACCGTGTCTTAGGCGTGATCATTGATGAGAACTTTAAATGGCAATCACATGTAAATCATGTTTGCAAACAGTTGGCTCGCAATTTGTTTTTACTCAATAAACTCAGTTATTATGTTGAACCACACATCCGGAAATTATTTTTTGAAGCCCATTGCCTCTCTCACATCAACTATGCGTCCACTGTCTGGAGTGGTGCCGGTGAAAATCACATAAAAAAGATCAACTCTATGCATAGACGGGGAATTAAGCTGATTCTTCCCGACAAGTCTCTATCAACCACGGGCAAATTCGCAAAACTAATGATGTTACCACTGCAGAGCCAACTGACCTATAATAAGGCAGTACTAATGTTTAAAGTCCATGCAAACATGGCGCCAACATATCTTGCTGAGTTTATCCAAATGGCAACAACACGATATGATTCAAATAATTACATTTTACCACGTGTCCGCATTGATTTGTTCAAATCTAGTTTTGCATTTTTTGGTCCATCTGTGTGGAACTCTCTTCCTCCGTCTGCCAAAACATGTCAATCACTGCCGTCCTTCAAATCAGCAATACTTAAACATTTACTTGAACAATAAATCTGACCTTTTGACCATAGTCTCAACGCCCTACTTTTATGCTTGCCTCTATATTAGCTAATGAAAATGTGTGTGTGTGTGTGGGGGGGGGGGGGGGGGGGTGGATGTGGGTGTGCGCGTGAGTGCGTGTATGTGTGGGCGTGTGCATGCATGTGAGCGCGCGTGCATACGTGTCTGATTGTGTTGTGTAATTTTTTTTTTTTAATTCTATAATTATTATTCTTATTACTATTGTTATTGTTAATATTATAATGTTGCTATATTCTTCATTGTTTCTGTCATTATTAGTGTGTGCAGTCTGTTAAGTTGAATGTTGTAGAATAGCAAGGACAGATTGGAAGAATAGGCACTGCCTAAAATCTCTATCCTTGAGTAATAAAGTTTTTGAGTCTTGAGTCTCTCTCTCTCTCTCTCTATCCGGGCGCCTCTCTTTCTTCCCCCATCTGTCTTACTGTGTCTCTGTTTCCCTGTCTCTCTCTTCCTCCAATCTCTCTCTCCCTCTCTCTCTCTCTCTCTCTCTCTTTCTCACTCCCCCTCTTTCTCTCTCTCTCTTCTCTCTCTCTCTCTCTCTCTCTCTCTGTTCCGATCCTCTCTCTTTTCCTACCCTCTCTCTCTCTCTCTCCCTTTCTCTCTCTCTCTCTCTCTCTCTTTCTCACTCCCCCTCTCTCTCTCTTTGTCTCTCTCTCTCCCAATCTCTCTCTCTCTCTGTGTTCCGATCCTCTCTCTTTTCCTACCATCGCTCTCTCTCTCTCTCTCTCTCTCTCTCTCTCTCTCTCTCTCTCTCTCACCAGCACTGTTAAAGAGTTCTGGCCAGCGTGTACTTCATGAAGTTCCAGGCGGAACCGGTCAAGTCCTGACGCTAACCCACTGTTGCCCCGTGGCCCGGGGTCCGTCCACCCGTTGATGTACACCTGCACAGGCCAGGGTACACAGTGCACAGTTCGCATTACAGATCGCCAGTTCGAATCCCGTTAAGCTTAAAACCAAGTGCGTCATTTTCGCTGTTTATCCTAATGTGTTGTCGTCCTGGTGGTGTAGGTATAGTGTTAGATAGGTCGTGTCTCCCATTCTCCTAAAAGGTCTGTCCCCAACTGCTGTATCCTCTAGGTGTGTACGGTAAGCTCGTGTCTAACTAACAAACAAAATGAGATTCTAGGAGGACATTGTTCGGTGAAATAAATACACGTACTCTCCATATCCCTAACACAGACATAGGAATAAGCTGCTCTCTTTTTTACGTGTGAAGTGTCTGCTATTTATCCACGACTTAGAACAGTCTCAATGGAGTGCTTAAGATATCAAATGTATTGTAATTTATGTCTTAGCCCGATAACTAGAGAAATAAACTCAACTATGTCGATGATATCAAGATGCTCATCGATTTACTTTGTGTAAATCTCCATAGAGTGGAATAATCAACTTTAAATTGGGGGAGCTTATGGGGGGTGGGGGGGTGTAAACGTAACGGGTTGGAGGTTACGTTAAAGAAAATAAGATGTTTTTGAAAAAATACTGTTCAACAAAAACAACAACACAGCAGTAATAAAAGCAACAACAACAACAACAACAAAAACAGCAACGACAACACCTTGATGTGGCGTGAGCGTGTCACACGAGTAGACAACGTCATCGGCTGGTCACTGGCACAGCCCCCTCCACCACCAGTACTTATACAATGCGCCGGCTTCGTCTGGTCCATGGTGAAGCAGATGGTTCTGGACTGGTACGTCTCTGGGAAGGTCTCCGTGCCCTTGGAATTCCCACTGTAGTCCTTCAGCTTGTAGTACCCACCGGCCACGGCTTTCATTTCGGCGCAAACCCTGTCGACACGTAAAACGGCGCAGACAAAATGTCAACAACATACAATTCGGCGCAAACTTCGTCAATGAGGTCTAACCATAACGACACAGTCAACAGTTTGTGATGGCACGGACACTGTCCACAATATGCAATATGGCAAAGAAACTTCAACAACCTGTGATGGCGAGACAGTGTTAACAACCTGGATTATGGTGCAGCAGATTTTGTCAGCAATGTCTTACGACAAAGAAACTGTCAACAGAATGTAACGGCACTGTCACTGTCAGGCAGATATAATATAGCGATGTAACGGCACTGTCACTGTCAGGCAGATATAATATAGCGGACACTGTCAACGACGTAATGACTCAGACACTATTAATAACGTGTATTATGGCGCAGACCTGTCAACTACGCATAGTGGCACGGACACTGTCAACAACTCGTAATGGCGTAGACATTGTCCACAGCATGTTGTGGCGAAGACACTGTCAACAATATATAACGTCGCAGACACCATCGATGAATTGGAATGGCAGACACTTTTAACAGCTTTATGGTCACACACAGACACACACACAGACACATAAACACACACACACACACACACACACACACACACACACACACACACACACACACACACACACACCACTGTCAGCAACGCGTGGCGTTGCAGACCCTGTCTACAACGTTTAATGACAAAGATGTGTCCACAATGCAAAATGGCGCACACACCAAAGTAAAGCGCAATCGTGCAGACATTCAACAACATATAATGCTGTCAACAAGGGGTAATGACGCAGATACTGTCAATAAAGTTAAATGGCGCTGATTTTGTTAACGATGTATAACGCGTCGTACGCGCTCAATACCCGTAACAATGCAGTCACTATCAGCAGTTTGTAATGCCGCTGACACTGTTTACAGTACGTGATGACGCCGATACTGTCAGCAACGCTTGATATGGCGCACGCTCTGTCAGCAACATGTAATTACATTACCGTAGCGCAATAGCGCAGACACTAGCAATTCATATAAAATGGCGCAAACACTGTCAGCAACTTGTGGTGGTGCAGATACTGTCGACAATACTTACAGGCGCAGACGCTGTCAATAATGAGTTAAGGGCGCTGACACTGTCGACAGCGCGTAATGGCACAGACACTGTCAGCAGTCTGTAATGGCGCAGACACTGTTAGTAGTCTGTAATGGCGCAGACACTGTTAGCAGTCTGTAATGGCGCAGACACTGTTAGCAGTCTGTAATGGCGGAGACACTGTTAGCAGTCTGTAATGGCGGAGACACTGTTAGCAGTCTGTAATGGCACGGACACTGTCAGCAGTCTGTAATGGCACAGACACTGTCAGCAGTCTGTAATGGCGGAGACACTGTTAGCAGTCTGTAATGGCGCAGACACTGTTAGCAGTCTGTAATGGCACAGACACTGTCAGCAGTCTGTAATGGCGGAGACACTGTTAGCAGTCTGTAATGGCGCAGACACTGTTAGCAGTCTGTAATGGCGCAGACACTGTCAGCAGTCTGTAATGGCACAGACACTGTTAGTAGTCTGTAATGGCGCAGACACTGTTAGCAGTCTGTAATGGCGCAGACACTGTTAGCAGTCTGTAATGGCGCAGACATTGTTAGCAGTCAGTAATGGCAGAGACACTGTTAACAGTCTGTGATGGCGCGGACACTTTTGCAGTCTGTAATGGCAGAGACACTGTTAGCAGACTGTAAGGGCACAGACACTGTCAGCAGTCTCTAATGGCACGGACACTGTTAGCAGTCTGTAATGGCACAGACACTGTCAGCAGTCTGTAATGGCATGGACACTGTCAGCAGTCTGTAATGGCACAGACACTGTTAGCAGTCTGTAATGGCACAGACACTGTCAGCAGTCTGTAATGGCACGGACACTGTCAGCAGTCTGTAATGGCACAGACACTGTCAGCAGTCTGTAATGGCACAGACACTGTTGGCAGCATGTAATGGCACAGACACTGTCAGCAGTCTGTAATGGCACAGACACTGTCAGCAGTCTGTAATGGCACGGACACTGTCAGCAGTCTGTAATGGCACATACACTGTCAGCAGTCTGTAATGGCATGGACACTGTCAGCAGTCTGTAATGGCATGGACACTGTCAGCAGTCTGTAATGGCACAGACACTGTCAGCAGTCTGTAATGGCACAGACACTGTCAGCAGTCTGTAATGGCACGGACACTGTCAGCAGTCTGTAATGGCACAGACACTGTTAGCAGTCTGTAATGGCACAGACACTGTCAGCAGTCTGTAATGGCACAGACACAGTTAGCAGTCTGTAATGGCACAGACAATGTTGGCAGCCTGTAATGGCATGGACACTGTCAGCAGTCTGTAATGGCACGGACACTGTCAGCAGTCTGTAATGGCACAGACACTGTTAACAGTCTGTAATGGCACAGACACTGTTAACAGTCTGTAATGGCAGAGACACTGTCAGCAGTCTGTAATGGCACAGACACTGTCAGCAGTCTGTAATGGCACAGACACTGTTGGCAGCCTGTAATGGCACAGACACTGTCAGCAGTCTGTAATGGCACAGACACTGTCAGCAGTCTGTAATGGCACAGACACAGTTAGCAGTCTGTAATGGCACGGACACTGTCAGCAGTCTGTAATGGCACGGACACTGTCAGCAGTCTGTAATGGCACAGACACTGTCAGCAGTCTGTAATGGCACAGACACTGTCAGCAGTCTGTAATGACACAGACACTGTCAGCAGTCTGTAATGGCACGGACACTGTTGGCAGCCTGTAATGGCATGGACACTGTCAGCAGTCTGTAATGGCACGGACACTGTTGGCAGCCTGTAATGGCATGGACACTGTCAGCAATCTGTAATGCCACAGACACTGTCAGCAGTCTGTAATGGCACGGACACTGTCAGCAGTCTGTAATGGCACGGACACTTTCAGCAATGTATAATGGTACCGGTGTTATTGTCATGAATGTGTAATGGAGAAGAGAATGATGAGTCTGTAATGGATGAGACATGGTTAACAACGTGACAGAACCCGTTATCAACATGCAGTGAAACAGACGTTGTCAACAATGGGTAGCGACGCAGACATTGTCAACAGTATATGCAATGGCGTAAACACTGTCTTTTATGAATGTTTTTGTTTCGCTGTATCAGTCATTCAGTCATTCTGTCTGTCTGTCTGTCTGTCTGTCTGTCTGTCTGTCTGTCTCTCTCTCTCTCTCTCTCTCCTCTCTCTCTCTCTCTCTCTCTCTCTCTCTCTCTCTCCCCCTCTCTCTCTTTCTCTCTCTGCAATACTGACCGGTCTCCATCGTGAAGATTGACCTTGGACTGAGGCAAGGTCAGAGTGGCCTCACAGACGTGTTGGTCACTGCCAGTGACAGGGCGGGTGGCACTCACACTCTGCTTGCACATGGGCTTCGATTGCAAGTCCTGCTGCACTATTGTAGAGGCTGACCCTGCCAAGAGAGAGTATATTGGGTACACCCCGGTTTGCCCATTCTTCTTTCGCCCATTCATGTTTCGCCCATTCATGTTTCGCCCATTCTTGTTTCACCTATTCGTGTTTCGTCATTGTTTCACCTGTTCGTCTTTCGCCCATTCCTGTTTCGCCCATTCCTGTTTTGTCCATCCATGTTTTGCCGACTCAAGGGTCGTCCATCCATGTTTTGCTTGCTCATGCTTCTCCTGTTCATAATCCACCTGTCCATGTTTTGCCCATTCATGTTTCGCCCATTCGTGTTTCGCTTGTTCATGTCTAACGTGCTCAAGTATCACCCAATCATGTTTCGCCCATGCTTCGCCCATTTATGTTTTCAATAATTAAGAAACATTCTTCCCAAACAAACGAGCAAACAAAAACCTGGATCAGATCTATCAAAGAAATACAACTCGTGCTCATCAACTAATGGTCCCACAGTACTTCCAAACATTCTTCAAACAAAGATTTCCATCCTTACCATTTATCATGAACCCAATTCCATGTCACAGAATTGTAGGCTACGTTTTTTTGAGTTTCATAGCAATACTCAAAGTAATGCTGAAAATGTCAATACTAGGTATCTGGTCATAAACATTCACATCAGAAAAATGCTGCCCAGAGTAAAATGAGATCAAGTAACTCATCTGAAACTAAATTTATATAATACCAAGGGAGACAATTAATACTGTCGATTGTGTGGGTGCAGAAGGCATATACCTTTCTGTCATGGCTTTCTGGAATCATCCACCAAAAGTCCGAACAGGTTCACAGTGCCAAAACATGTGTCGTATACTGCTAAATCGAAATAACATCAAGAGCAAGATTCATTTCTGTCAACATTCATCTTAGTTACACTTGCGTTTGTTACAACAGTGCGTTGTACAATTCTGATTTCAAATCACTTCAATGTACTACATGCAATTAAAATACTGCTAAAAGTTCCCCAATCTAATTTCAAAATTTTATTCAGTATTCTATTTGATACAATATTTCAACATATTTTTGTTTGATCTAGAACATCATAATTGGCAGCGTCGTCGACATACAAGGTGGTACAGATGCTGATGTCAGAGCCAGAATCAGGAAAGCGAGAGCAGCTTTTCTCCAGCTGAAGAATATCTGGAACTCAAATGTCATCTCCAAGAAAAACAAGATAAGGATATTCAATAGCAACATCAAATCAGTACTTCTTTATGGAGCTGAGACGTGGCGAACCACAGTTACCATCACCAACAAATCCAGACTTTCATCAATTCCTGTCCGAGGCGCATACTGAGGATCCACTGGCCAGACAGGATCAGCAACGAGGACCTGTGGCAGCAGACGAACCAGAAGCCAGCCGATGCAGAGGTTCTCCAAAGGAGATGGAGGTGGATAGGCCACACCCTAAGAAAGCCTGCTGACAACACCACCAGGCAGGCATTGTCCTGGAACCCGCAGGGGAAAAGAAAGAGAGGCCGCCCAAGGAACTCCTGGCGCCGAGACCTGCAGGCAGACGTGGCAGCGTTGGGGAAAACCTGGAACCAGCTGGAGAGAATCGCCCTGGACCGTAGTGCCTGGAGGACCCTTGTCGGCGGCCTATGCCCAGAAGGGGTTGTAGGCGTAAGTAAGTAAGTAAGAACATCATAATGAACTCTTGTTCTTTTACATACAGACAAGTTGATTTTCCACACTTTCTCTATTTCTGTTGCTTTCTTGCTCTCGATTTTCACTTATACCTACTCGCGTAACTTATCAAGGCCTCAATAAGAAGCATAAGCAAAAAACACATTAAAACCAATTTTTTAACAATTTTCCTTAATTGACTTTTTTGACATTCATTTCTCAAGCACGCATACTTTACAAACTAATTACAGCAATAGTAATTACTTACAAAACAAAAACAACAAACCAAACTGAACAATTAAACATCCATACACATAAAACAAAAGCAGGACCAGAAATATGGAGATAGGGGGGAGGAGAGGGGCGAGGGCAGGGGGGGGGGGAGGGCAAGGGATGGGATGGGGTCCCCTAAAATCTTACACATAAAGATATTCAAATATTTAAAAAATGCAGTCGGAGTAGATCTTGATGAATGTGGTAGATTACAGACGAAATACAAACGCTGTATTTTGAACCCTGAAGTTCAGATTATTCGAGAATCGAATTGTACAAAAACCAGTTTTGTTCAAACTGTGTAAAGTCCCATCTATGAATGCCAAGTGGCGTTCTAATCATGTCTGTCCCTCAATAATGTAGCTAAGGTTAGTAGATGTGGTTCTGCATTTAGCAGTTTACTCTTGTATAAGTCAAATTTTGCAAATAAAATAATGAAATAAAAAGTGTCTGTCTGTATATTTTACTTTACACAAAGCAGTACAAGTTCCTTGTCAACTACAAAATTATGACAAACCCTCAATAAAGATAATTTTGACTTGACTTGACTTGACCTTGACTTCAAACACACACACACACACACACACACACCTTCTCTCTCTCTCTCTCTCTCTCTCTTCTCTGACAGACAGACAGCAGGCAGGCAGACAGACAGACAGACAAATAGACAGACAGAGATGAACCAACCAGCCAACAAGCAAAAATTCACAAGCGATAGAACAGAACAAAAATGAGCTCTGACCAGCAAGAGGTCTCTTGACCACGGAGATGTGGGCGCCAACGATGCCGATCTTCGTTTTGGACACGTGAGGTGAATCGTCGGCCCCAAACGGCTGGTTGAAGTCTGCTTTGAGGACGAAGCGCAGTTCTGCTGGCTGCGTATTGATGAACTCGTCTCTCTGGCTGCTGCAATCCGTCTTCGGGCCAGAGTGGGTGGAGTCGGTGACCTGACCTTGACTATCGGTCACGGCGACCCGGCAGGTGTTCAAATCGGGCTTGTTGCTCACTGTGCGGTTTAAAAGAAGAAGAAGAAGAAGAAGAAGAAGAAGAAGAAGAAGAAGAAGAAGAAGCTAAGGTAAGGTAATGTTGCCTATGGCCCAGCCGACCGCAAAGGGCCATATCAGGGCTGTCACCGCGTTCAAGTCAACTCATAAGTCATTCATTCACAGAACTCTTTGAAATACATTTTCTAAAAACCCACCCGAAATCTTGTTTAAAATCTTTCCACTATAACATCTCAGATCCGATGAAAAATGTTAAATCTCTTTCGGGAATTCAAAGATCGTATCAGGTGGAACATCTCTGAACAAGGTTTTCAAAAGAAGAAGAAAAGAAGAAGAAGAAAGAAGAAGAAAAGAAAAGAAAAAAGAAAAAAAAAACAAGAAGAAGAAGAGAAACAACAAGCAACAACAAAAAACAACGAACGAGTACAAGAACAAGAACAAAAACAAGAGCAAGAACACAGAGAACAAGAATAACAAGAACAAGAATAAAAACAGGAACAAGAAGAAGCAGATAAGGTTTGATAGACAGACGGCGGGAACGAATGAGAGAGGAGAGACAAAAAGTGAAAGAGGGGAAGGCGTGAGGCAA
>JAMYXO010007882.1:0-11546 GCA_033310375.1 Conus canariensis
AAGAAGCCAGTGTCAACTTCCTATAAGTCATTCATCTTCGGCCTGCCGTCAAAGCAAGATAAGTCTTGTGCTCTGTCTCGCCTATACTTGCCTTTGTGTTAACTTTGCTGTGTTTTGTTCTATACTTGATTCAGTTGTGGCTTGCAAATGTGAGGCTCTTGGTGGGAGCGTATTTATCAAAAGATTTGTCTCTTTTACCGGCACTCTCGGGAGCGTATTTATTAAAAGATTTGTCTCTTTTACCGGCACTCCCGCGACTTTGTTACTCGCGATCGTCGGCACCGCTCGCCGGTCGTGTTCCCCCACCATATTGCCGAGCCTCGGGTTCAGCACGCATTTTGTGCTGGTTCCGGCTTGCACTAGACCCTGAGTATTTTTGCCGTGTGAGGCTCTTGGTGGGAGCGTATTTATTAAAAGATTTGTCTCTTTTACCGGCACTCTCGGGAGCGTATTTATTAAAGATTTGTCTCTTTTACCGGCACTCTCGCGACTTTGTTACTCGCGATCGTCGGCACCGCTCGCCGGTCGTGTTCCCCCACCATATTGCCGAGCCTCGGGTTCAGCACGCATTTTGTGCTGGTTCCGCTTATTAAGGTTTAGGGCTCAATAACTATCACACCTGTACTCTTTACCCTTCACAGGTAGAACGTGTTCGAGTAAGGGTGTGTGACACTGATCTGCTTATTAAGATTTAGTGCCCAAGAACTATCACACCTATACACAGTGATACTCCACGTGTAGAGATTGCTATTAATAGCCATACCAGTCACACGACCGGTGGCGTGTACGGGTAGTTCGAGTTTTCAGTCGATCTCTCGAGCACTTTGCACGACACCACACGGACGATCGAGATTAATTGATTTTCTCGATCGGCCCCTTGTCTCCTCTTTGCGGTCGTGTGTTCCGGGTTTGCTCTATCCACCTGTGCCCAACATGGTGAAGGACACCGCCGGGTCGAGCCACTCCACTGCTCGGAGTTCGCTCAATTTCCCGGAGAACCCGCGGGTCGATTCCATCTCGGAGCAATCCGTTCGCACTGATGAACGTACGGTTCGGGTAGACAGAGACGACTTCTCCGCGGAAGGGACGCGTGATCTTCCTCGTCTACCAAACCGACGGACGCACGACCGCGGCGTCCCAAGGCTGATAGGCAAGCGGCCACCATTTCAAAATGCCTTTCATTTGATCTGCCTGCTAGTCTAAGGGCAAAGCTCCCCTCAAGGTGCTGCCCAGAAAGTCTAATGGCAAGGCTCCCCTCAAGGGGCCCGGCCGAGCAAAGACTAGCCAACGGAATTCGCCCTCCCCCACCCCTTCTCCATCGGCCAGCTTGCCCTCTAGCCTACGGACTCGCTCGGAGACTTCTAACTATCATGCTGAGTCACGCGAATCTCGGCCCCCGGGGCACCTTGCCGAGCCGCGGACCAGCACGGGTGACGGATCTGGGATGGAATCACCATCCGTCACTCGCCTTGATGAGTCACGTATCTCTTTTTCCCCCCAAATTGATACGTGCACTCATAGCGCTCGGCCCCACCGGGCACAGGTGCAGCCAACACCTGAGCTCGAGGAGCGCTTCGACTCCGGAAGCAGCCTTATGGTCACCCCGACGCACGACCTCGGTGGTGTCCATAATCCTGGGCGTGCGGGCACGCCGCGCCATGGGCCCGGCCGTGCCCATGCACAAGGACGGTCGACCTACCCCGATCGAACGTCACCTTCTTCCCTAGGGGTATTGGACGTTGGGGAACCGACCTTTCGGATCCCCATTTGGGCAACGTCCGCGGTCCCGCTCCTCCGGGGGGAGGATCTACCAGCGGGACCAAGGGTAACCTGACATATTCCTCCAGGGGGAGGAACACGGGACCGCATCCTGACCAATCCGCACTTTCGCGGGTTGGGGGCTCGACTTCCGCATCCTCCTCCATACCATTATGGCCCTCCCAGGCCCATTCCAAGGACGTGTATGGTGCAGTGCACAGACCTGGACGGGGACGACAGGCCACGGCCTCTCAAGCCCCCCCCCAACAGTGATTCAGGTTACCCGGGTCCCCGGGGACTTTCTGCCTACAAGAAGAAGAGGGTCTCGTGGCTACGACTCGGCGGATGTCTGACCTACGCATTCGCCCAACGCGCTGGTCAGACCTTGAGTGCGGCCTACCTACCATGGTTTTTCCCCAGGGCCGCCACAGCCCGTTTACCTCCCCGGGGACCGGTGGCTCTATGCCCCCGAGAGAGACCAGTGGCTTAACGCCAACACCCAGCACGACCAGCTACATGGTCGAATGTGGCACCCGGCCTCACTTACCTGGGTCGACCTTGGTCTCCCTCCTCGGGCGCTGTCCTATCGGCAGGACGATGTCCCGGCCGCCGATTATAGGGCCACCGGGGACACACTACAGGCACCCCTCGACTTACCTCCTGAAGACGGGTGCTATGAACCCTCTCAGGACCAGTACCTCCCTGAGGCGGACGATGACGAGGAGCTAGCCCCCACCTCATTGTACGATGTCCGCACGATAGAACGGTGGCGACCAGACCTCGTTAGGAGGGAGGCCGCACCCGCTGACGAATTTCTCTCCCTCTCCCCCGGCCCAGAGATCTAGACCAATCTACCCAAGAACCCCTCAGTCGCCTCCTTGTTTACGGACAATCCCGTGACCAGGGAGATGGGCATTTCCCAGTCGGACCGTCGGTTGATCCCCCACCTGCCCCCCCCTACTTCCGGCGCCATCTCCTTTAAGAACCTAAAGGAATGGGTCCGAGTAGCCAGGATGGGCATCCTCCACACCACGGCGGGACACACCTACTTGGACATGCCCCTTCAGCGAGCGGAGGCTCTATGGCCGGAGGACGATGGTGCCATCCCAGTACCGGGGGACCCGGGCTCTGAGGCGCACCAAGAGCCTGACCCTCGCTTGTTCAGCGATCCTTTCATGCGACACCTAGTTAACAGGATTTCGCATCACCTTTCGGCTGCGGCGGACAGCGCAGCCAGAAGCCACTTCAACTGCTTGTTGGTCGCGAGAGAGGCCGTGCTGGCGCGGACCTCTCTCTCCCCGACGCTTAAGGCAGCCCTGCGATGCATCCCGGGCCAGGTCCAGTCGCTCTTTGGCGACTACTCGGCTGACGTCATAGCACAAGCAGTTGAGGAACGCAAGCAGGCACAGACCCTATCCCAGACAATCGCCTTCCCGCACCGCACGGCCCGCCAAGCGACCTAATCTTCTCCCAAGGCCTAAGCCAAAACCCCATCAGCAAAATTTTCGGTTAGGCCAACAGTCACGCTCCCGGAGCTGACTAGGGAGACAGCCCGAGGGGGACTTAGATCAGGTAGCACCCCCCCTCGCCCTATCCCCCACCCACCAGCCCAGACCCTCGCCCCCCTGGCGGGCAGCCTCTCCCGGCATAAATTCTGCTATGGTCTGACATGGTAAAGTATATGACGCCAAAATGGGGAGTTTGTGTTATACTCCCTGTTTGGCTAGTATACTTACCATGTCAGACTCTAATTCCCTCCCTACCTTCCCCTCTGGCGCCAAGGTTCTCGGGGTCACCATACACCAGGCCTCGCTGAATGACTTATAGGAAGTTGACACTGGCTTCTTCCGGGGCCGGAAGTGGGGTGACATCACGTGACTGTCTTATGACTGCATTGGCCACGGAAAAAATTCGGCCTGACAGAGCTGGCTAACTGCCGTTGAATGCTATGGTCTGACATGGTAAGTATACTAGCCAAACAGGGAGTATAACACAAACTCCCCATTTTTGTTGTGGTGCATGTTTACAGGGAACTTTAGATAATTCAGTTGATTTCAACCACGTCTGTCTTTCATGACTTGTTTTATGGTATGTACTTCTTTTATAACTTTTAAGCAGGTGATTGAAAATGAAGTCCTCTCAGAGGTGGTTCTCACAGAATTTAACTACGTGTCCATGCCTCATAAATGAATTAAGACATGCCTCTGATCAAACTTACCTTTAACATGATGGTGATAAAGGCGTGTTCAGTTAGAGTGAAAGAACTGAAAAGCGTTATGCATATTTGTGTTTGCCACCACACCGACTGGTTAACACACCTTTGTGTAACTGTCAGTATTGTATCTGTGTATGGCTGGTTAGCACACCTTTGTGTGACTGTCAGTATTGTATCTGTGTACGGCTGGTTAGCACACCTTTGTGTGACAGTCAGTATTGTATCTGTGTATGGCTGGTTAGCACACCTTTGTGTGACGGTCAGTATTGTATCTGTGTATGGCTGGTTAGCACACCTTTGTGTGACTGTCAGTATTGTATCTGTGTATGGCTGGTTAGCACACCTTTGTGTGACTGTCAGTATTGTATCTGTGTATGGCTGGTTAGCACACCTTTGTGTGACTTATCTGTGTGTGGCTGGTTAGCACACCTTTGTGTGACGGTCAGTATTGTATCTGTGTGTGGCTGGTTAGCACACCTTTGTGTGACTGTCAGTATTGTATCTGTGTATGGCTGGTTAGCACACCTTTGTGTTACTGTCAGTATTGTATCTGTGTATGGCTGGTTAGCACACCTTTGTGTGACTTATCTGTGTGTGGCTGGTTAGCACACCTTTGTGTGACGGTCAGTATTGTATCTGTGTGTGGCTGGTTAGCACACCTTTGTGTGACGGTCAGTATTGTATCTGTGTGTGGCTGGTTCGCACACCTTTGTGTGACGGTCAGTATTGTATCTGTGTGTGGCTGGTTAGCACACCTTTGTGTGACGGTCAGTATTGTATCTGTGTATGGCTGGTTAGCACACCTTTGTGTGACGGTCAGTATTGTATCTGTGTATGGCTGGTTAGCACACCTTTGTGTGACGGTCAGTATTGTATCTGTGTATGGCTGGTTAGCACACCTTTGTGTGACGGTCAGTATTGTATCTGTGTATGGCTGGTTAGCACACCTTTGTGTGACGGTCAGTATTGTATCTGTGTATGGCTGGTTAGCACACCTTTGTGTGACGGTCAGTATTGTATCTGTGTATGGCTGGTTAGCACACCTTTGTGTGACGGTCAGTATTGTATCTGTGTATGGCTGGTTAGCACACCTTTGTGTAACGGTCAGTATTGTATCAGTGTATGGCTGGTTAGCACACCTTTGTGTAACGGTCAGTATTGTATCTGTGTATGGCTGGTTAACACACCTTTGTGTGACTGTCAGTATTGTATCTGTCTATGGCTGGACAGTCCAAGAAGGCCCAGGACGCTGTGCGCTTCATCCACTCCAGCCTGACCTCGCGCCACCCTCGTGTTCGTGGACAGACCCCAGCTCAGGTGAGATTGGTTTGGATTGGTCGGATTCCTCAGTCTGAGAGACGCTTTAAACTGATTCTGAACTGCCAGCGTTCTCCCTCTGTTGCCCATGGAGACAATGTGTTTGGGCTTGTTAAGTAAAAGAAAAATACTCATCCAGGCAATGAATGTTAAGTTTGAAAATTGCACAGTATTTTAGGAAGACATTGATGTATATCATACTTAAGCTTAACCCTTTGACTGCCGCTATTTTGTATCAGCTTTGTACTTCTGTGTGCCAGAGCAAAATTTGACTTTGTGCGGTAGGTTCACTAATTTGATCAGTGCTCATTTATTTGTGGAGATATCTCTTAGATTTTTGGCATGTTTTCTTCTTATACCCAGGGCTGTAATATCTGCAAATAATATTTGATTTTGTTCATTCTGAGTATAATAAATAATCTTATAATTCAACTTAAAAAAAAAAATTATACTTTGCAAGCATACAAAACCTCACAGCAGCAAAACAAAAAACATAAAATCCCAGCAAAAAGTGGTTTTAGTGTTTACTGAACACCTGTGTAAATATTTGGTAGTGAATTTACAACCCACAATTGTTGTTTTACATGATAAAACCATGTATTTCTGGGGTACAGTACAATCCAGGTATCAAGGGACACAATTTTGTTTTCTTAGGTAGGTTCACTAATATGCCCACTGCTCTTTCAATTCTTGACATATATCTTAGATACTTGGGAAATTTTCTTGTTATATCCTTGGCTACGGTCAGATATCACAATAGTTTGATTTTGTTTGTAATGAGTAGACCAAAAATATATATAATGATGAATGTTTTGTTTGAAAGACGGACACTTTCAGAACACAAACAAAACTACAGCACTAAAACCACAAAAGCTGGTGTTAGTATCCTTTGAACTTCAGGACAAACAACTGACAATGCATAAAATGTTTAGCAACTCATATCATAGGGGACACTCCAGTCCTGGTAAAGCTCGCCCTCTTCCTCTGCCACGCCCCCTCACACTGGACCCTCGCCGTTGTCCTGAACCCCCTCCCTTCCTCGACTCCCCTCCCGACCTCTCACAAAAGGAGGGAGGGGGCAGTCGACATAGACGGAATTGGCTCGTCACTCTCCGATTCGACCCACCTGCGCCGGTATCGCTCGGTTTGAAGTCGGGATCAGCTTCGTCATCAACACCAATCACCGATAACAAAGGGTGGTGTTGATTGTGATCGCTTTCTTCCTCTTCCGAATCGCTTTGTTCCACTTCTCTGAAGTCTTTGTCATCGCTTTCACGGTCTCGGATAACTTCATGAAGCACTTCAAGAGCATTAGATCGTTTGAAAACGGCACACGCCTGAACAAACTGTCTGCTCGACTCGCCATCTTGAACCAAAAATGACTCAGCCGAACCTTGCCGAAGTATTATCGTCCGAACGT
This sequence comes from Conus canariensis, assembly GCA_033310375.1. Classification (NCBI taxonomy): domain Eukaryota; kingdom Metazoa; phylum Mollusca; class Gastropoda; order Neogastropoda; family Conidae; genus Conus; species Conus canariensis. The sequence continues at coordinate 6,711 of JAMYXO010007882.1, forward strand.
ACACGAGCCGGTCAGTCAGTGACCCATGAAAGGGAAGAAACCGTTTAAACCATTTTTTCTCCTTGCCTCCCTTCTTTAAATCACCGAATTTTGATGATGAAATTACCTCGAATGGCGTTCGTTGTGAGGCACACAGCTTTCCAGAAACCACCTCGAACGCCGTTCGTGCAAGGGCAGTCAACGGGTTAAATAAAGTTCTTCCTTTACGGAGAGTTGTTGGTTTTGAAGAAGGAAAACAGCAGTTATTTTCAGCATGTGCTAAATAAATAAATCGGTATGTCCTAAGTTTAAATAAGTTTAAAAAGAAAAAGAATGGCCATGTTGGGAAACGCTTTTATTGTCACAGAGTGACAAATTAAACATATCCATTTCCCTTATACTGATACTTAACATTTGGCACAAACTTGGCGATCAGAGTTCCAGTCAACATATTTGGATGGATGTCTGCGTGAACCGTTCTGATGAAAATATACAGACATTAATACACAGAGTGAAGATCCAAAAGCTCTGCACATTTTTTGTGTCTCATATTATTTCTGACAGAAATGGACAGCACTAAGTTTGATCATGCTGTCATTTGGTGAAAAGATGCTGTACATATTCTCTTTGATTAGGTTACTGGTAATAATTTCTGTATTGAATATCGCTCGTCCAATCTGTCTGGAATATCCTTGATTGTCTTCATTTTGGGGCAAAGAAATTTAAAGTCTGCAACCGATGATAAAAGACTGATACTATTGTTGTGCTGCTTTCCATCAGAGGGGTAGGACTCGAAAAGCAAACGAACAAACAACATAACCTGGGGACCTTTCTTTTCTTAGGGGCATGATTCAGGTCGAGATTAGAACCAACCAGCTGTTGGCTTTCACCTCGGACGGTGTTCGTCTGAAGTGTCCTCACGGAACAGAGGTGAGCTGCTTAGCATAACAGCCACAGAATTTCTTTCTTCAGTGTTCCAGTATCTGGTAACGTGTGAACTCGTTTTACCCTGTTGGGATACTCACACTATACTCAAGAGTGTAGTCAGTTCACTCCAACTTTGTTGGGTGCAGAAATTTGTGGGAAGAGGTTGTGGAAAAAGATAGATAAGAGATATGGCAGACAGAAAGGACAGTAGACGACAGTACAGCAAATGAGGAGACAGAGTTACTGAAAGTGAAAGGAGAAGGGACGTTACTAGCACAGAATGTCCAGAAGGAGGGGGAACTATTTGTACAGAAGACCCCCCCCCCCTCCCCCGGTATCCCCACGGGGATACATGAAGAGAAGACTTCAAGGAGGGTAGAGGGATGGGAGAAAGGGTTCCCCTTTTTCTTTGTAAATGAGTGGCAGGGTTTTACACACAGTGGTGTTGCATCGTGCATGTTAAAATGACATTTGATGGTTGATGTTTCAGGCTGTAGAACCTGTTGACGATTTAGAGATCCATTGCAGTGACGATCGCATCCTTCAGTGCTGCTTGCAGTGCCAGAAAAAATGTATGTGAGCTGCCAAGCTCTGTGTATTTGGGTATCTCTGTATGCATGTATAGTTGTGAAATCCTTGTGTGTGTGTGTGTGTGTGTGTGTCTGATGGTGGATCACATAGTGATAAGTTCTGCAGGGTAAAATTGAATTGTTATGATGTGTAGTTTTTTGTGTTTCTTTCTTTTTTATTTAAGTCATTGTTTATCATGCATTGTCAGAGATTTTTGTTGACCAGTTGTGTTGAAATTGAGAGAAAAACCTGAAACAAAGGGAATTAAATTTGTTACGTAAAGCGGTTGAAGTAATGATTTAACTGTTTTTGAGGAACACGTGATGATGCTCTGCGTGGCTTTTGACAAATTCAAAATTTCTCAAATAATTTTTTTCATAAATGCGTTTGTTTAGGTTTGTTTAGTAACCAGTGGCTTTAATAACAAAAAATATGTGTAGTTGCAAAGCGAGAGGACTGCAGGCGGAAATCTAAACAAATCTTAAATAAATGTTAGCGAACCGCCCAGAGAACGTGGACAAACGAGTCACAAGACGAAACACAACTAGTTTCGACCTCTTAGGTCTTCATCAGGTGAGACATTAACGAATAAAACAATGAAAATTCACTTAGCTTTGATCGCTTCAGATCACTTCGTAGGGTTCAGCGCAAGGAAGTTACAGAATCAACGCCTTCTTCCTTGCGCTGAACCCTACGAAGTGATCTGAAGCGATCAAAGCTAAGTGAATTTTCATTGTTTTATTCGTTAATGTCTCACCTGATGAAGACCTAAGAGGTCGAAACTAGTTGTGTTTCGTCTTGTGACTCGTTTGTCCACGTTCTCTGGGCGGTTCGCTAACATTTATTTAAGATTTGAAAAAATATGTGTTTAGATATGATAATATTTTTTTTTTGTATACAAAAAAAAAAACCCTTTGTGATCATCAGTGATTGAAAATGAAGGGAAACTGCAGGCAGTTAAGGCAGCAATTAGCTTCAGACTGTAGTATGCTCAACCCAACATATGCTTTGTGCAGTATGGTTTTTTTTTTTTTTTGCCTCATGTAGTGGAATAGTGGATAACCTGTGATTGGACATTAGGTCATTCTCAGCAATATCGACCAGTTCTGATGGAAAGTGTCAATTCAAAATAGTTTATTCAGCACAAAACTGACAGTTCTGTAACAAAACTGAATGAAATTGAAATACTTTCCACCAGCGAAATTCTCCGTTGGCTGTTGTATTGATATTGCCGTACAAACAAAGTGAGCCATAGACTGTGACAAAGGATACACAGTTCCATGCTGACATGTCACACGATTTATTTTCAGATGGGCAGAGTTCTGTGATCCTGTTGACAAATGATCTGAACTTGGAAAACAAGGCAGTTGTCATGGCCATCAAATGCTTTGATTCCAAGGTAAATCTTCATCGTTTGTATCTGATTTTTTTTTTTTTTTACATACTGATCTAATTTGGGTAGTTTGAGCTACAAACTATATTAACAAAAACTTCTCAACTTAGCATGCAGAACATTTAAGAAACAGGTCGAAATTTCTCAGCATGTGTGATTCTTTTACTGTTGATAGAAAAATGCTGCTTTCATTCATATATGCTACAATTGCCACCTTGTTATCACAGAGAGTCTATAAACAGAGTTTACTGGTTTGATATCAGGTAGTCTGAATAGAGGTAAAGGTGCTTGGAGTATGAACAGTTGTTTGTTCTGACCTGCAAAATGGCATGGACAGTTTTCAGACTTGTTTATCCCAACGATTTGGCCATATTTTTTACGGAAAAAAATCGAAATAACAGGAATTACGCCCCCCCCCCCCCCCCCCCCCCCCCCCCCCCCCCAAAAAAAAAAAAAAAGAAATTGCGGGAAAAAAAATCAAAGAAAGAAAATTGTTAAACGGGAAGTTTCGTCTGCTAATGTTTCGATCAAAAGCAGTGAAAAGACATTCCCCAGTGTGCCTTGCGTCTTTTATCTTGTCAAAGACGGCGACGAAGCGATCGTGCACGCAAACAGCCAGCACTTCCAAATCTTCGAAAGTTGCAAAAGTATTGCGATTATGAAGATTACAGGTGGTTTTTTTTTTTTTTTCGAAAATACAGGTTTTTGTCTGAGATATCACAGGTGCACGAATTTGGGGGTAAACAGGTCTGTGTTTTGAGTGGGCACCATTTTCTTTTGCCTGTTTGCTTTTTTTTTTGTTTTTGTTTTTTTTTTTGAGTGCAACCTGCATGCAGTCCATGGAATGCCGTTGTTTTGTTGATCACAAGCTTTACTTCATCTGCAAAAAAAAAAAAAAAGGAAAACAAATAAATGAAGTTTCATGTCTTCTCTGTTGGGAGAGAGGGGAGGGATGGGGGGGGGGGTGTGCCTTAGGGAGCTGATCCATCAGGGTTTGAGTGAATTTTAAGAAAAGAAAGAATTCATATGACTTTTTTTTGTCCAGGTACTTTTTTTTCATGTATTTTCTCATCCAGCAGTTCTGTTTGTTTAAGATGAAAGTTGTTTACAGTTGTTATTCATGATCTGTTTGTTATATCATGCATGAAAGGATATTTAGAAAACATGTATGTATGGTTGAACAGTGGAATCACTACTTCATGGAAGCATCTTCGCAGGAATGGTAATGTCCAGAGCCGGGCAGAGGACATGGAAATATATGGCCTTGGGTTGGGAATGGAAGATTTTTTTCACTTGCCCTCATACAATGTGTATGTGAGCATGTGTGCATGTATGTGTGTGTGAAAGAGAGAACAGAAAGCTGAAGGTACTTTAATTATGTCACAGAATCAAATGTGCAAATGAAGGCAAAGCATTCATTTTGATCAACTTTTCTGCTTTTTGTGCAGCGTGCGTGGTTTTGAACAGGTAATTAAAAAAAGTGTGTGTGTTTGCAGAGATTTTGGCCTTTTTGGGTGGGAATTTTAGGGGAAGATGACCTCCCCCTCTTGCCCTGGAAACGGGAGTGTCTAGAGTGTCATTTTTTACATACCGGGTTTTTGGGTTTTTTTGGAAATGACTTTTTGAATGGTATGCTTTTCTCTTGGTACCGACGCATGGTGTGTGTGTTGTTGGTGTGTTTGTTGGGATTTGTGTTTAATAAATGCCTTGCTGAAATTTATGTAATTACTCTATTTTTGTAGAGCCCAAGGGGAAATCGTTTTAAGAATGCCAATGATTGCAAAAAGAAAAAGCCAAGTGATTGTCACAGTGAAGGTGCCCAAGGATTTTCACAAAAAAAACGCCAAGTGATTGTCACAAAAAAAAACGCCAAGGCCAATATTGTCACAGGAAAATGCCAAAGATTTGGCCAGGAAAAATGCCAAGTGATTGTCACAGGGTGGGGGGGGTTGTTGGGGGGTGGGGTG